>DWAV01000357.1:0-21050 GCA_018231305.1 Noctuana lactifera
ATGTAGAATAGTACTACATCATTTTCTATCGGATGACCCAAAGCAACTCTTCCCATTATTGACATTAGTCACAGCCAGCTCTATCCAAGCCCCAAACTGCAGAGCCTAGCATCTTCCAAGGTCACCATTTACAAGTCACTTATACAAGCAACAGTCTAGAAACACCACCCACACCAGCCGCGCTCGGCCGGCGCATCCCGCATCGTAAAGCGTGCTTACTCACCGCGTTTACACATCACATTTTGTGACCGTGCCAGCCTGGATATTTCCATCTGCGTTGATATTTTAGACGAGGACTCAGTAATGATCGTACCAAGTATTTATATAGCAAAGTCTAATTCTTATAACGAACAACAAGATTATTAAATTTAGACAAATTAATATTGTTATTGATACTATTATTGTTACACAAAAATAAGAAACAATAAAAAAACAGACAATGTAGAACCGGTAAGTATGTACGCTAATAAGAGATTTCTTCTAGATAACCTTTGGGATAAATTTAGGACTAGGTATACATACATACATCGCGAGAGCCACTTCATTACAGAGGACGGCGATATCGTTAAACATTGGACGCATGTGCGCATCGCATTCCGGTCACTGCTGTACGCGTATTGCTACTGCGAATTACAGTTTATTTCTAATTCATTTCATTGCAGTGTACAAGAATTTGTTGTGGTTTATATGGTTTTGTGAAAATATAGATGCTCCTGAATCTTCTAATGTTAAAATGTACATACAAGAGTGATTGAAATGCCTGTGGCCTAATCAAACAGAAATTTATTTCAATTGTTATCGATGTAACATGTTTCAGTTAGAGTTGTCATTTGTAAAATCTTTAAACTAAATCAAAGAACTCGACCAGATTTTCTGTGTGGCAATGAAAAGTAAAACATGAATTAGAAGCGAACTAGTTATGGTGCGCGGTGTGCGGTGTGCGGTGTGCGGTGTGCGGTGTGCGTGCTCACGTCAATGTCCCTGAAGATGATGGGCGGGTCGCGCGCGCGGCGCCGCTGCTCGTCCTCGCGCAAGTCCGCCTCGTCCGCCGCGTCCGCCGCGCTGGCGCTGGGGCCCGCCACCGGCAGCGCCACCTCTGCCTCCACTGCCTCCGCCATCTCTGAATTCCACCGAGTGCGAACACCAATGTTATATTCCGGATGGCTAATCTATTTAACGTCGACTAATATATACGAGTAAAACTCCATAATATTATTATAAAACTTTTTCAAGGCGATATTTCCTCAAGATTCCTTGTAAAAGTTTTTCGTTTATCTTTTGTTTGTTTGGTGCTAAAGTACCTATGACGCAAAAGCGACACGCCCACATCAATGAAACTTTTAACTTAAGTCAGCAAGGTTTTATTTTTAATACACTTACTCACGTAATATATTAATATTTAATGACAAAATCTTGGATAATATTCTATCTAGTTTGAAATGCGACTGGGAACAAAAAGAAGGATTATTATGTAGTTGAACTTTCTGTTGAGAGAGGACTTGTATGCGGAGACCGGCAGTACTCGTACTACAAACAACATCAGTTGCGATATGTTTTATCCAAATGATATATTTAGTTCCTATGAAGATCAAATAACAACAGTTTAGCAGTACAACTTTCTATCTTTTTTAATCCAAGCTTACATTTTCCGGGTGAAACAGCTTTATTTTAAGACCGACTATTGTAGCACTCAACAAGTGCACGACACGAAACATGTCCATAATGAGTAAGTTATATTTTTTATCTACAAACAATGAATACTTATAAACTCAATAATGCAGCATTTTGACTTAGAACATTCGAATTCGTGCTCTTCGCTGTAAACACACTTATAAATTAAACTATAACGAATGCAATCGTTAGTCAACATTGCGCCATCAAACATTTAACGTTCTCGAAACATTTTAAAAACACTTATATAATTACTGAAGTAGTAAAAATAGTAAAAATACCTAAAACGAGATATTTTTTATAACTTTTTTCAAATTATTAATATTTATGAAAGTCCATCTAGTTATAGTTTTATATAAATTTAAACTGTAGAGAGTCATACGCATCTAGTGCGTTGTAGATTTGGGATGCACTCTCGCATCAACACAGCCGGCTACCATTCGCCACGACGTGAAATAGCGATGGATCTAACCCGTGATATTTTAAGCGCGGTATCGACACGTAATTTTTTTGATCAACGCTGCAAGCTCCACGAATAAAATATTTTCACACCATCTTCCGTTTGGTAAATGACTAGCAATATTAAATGTATACTACAAGTGAACCGACGATATTAACTAGATTGAAAACACTGACACAACACACTGAAATAACATAAAACACACAAATTTCGATCAAAATGTACCTAGAATCAATGAACAACAGAACTCATGAGTAAAAAATACCTTCTAATAGTTAATAGAATTTCAGTAGAAGCAAAACGCTCAAGGACAACTCGAGTAGACCGGAAGGAACGACACCGAGGAGGGCACAGACGCATGTGGTTCCGAGCGTTCGCGTGGAATCGCGGATTATAAATTACAATGGCAGGAATTCCTCCGCCGCCTCCAGCGCCGCGTGGACCGCTGCGCTATAAATAGCGGGCGCTGCCGAGCGCGCGCACGCACCTGTGCTCGTGCCGCTCGCCGCGCCCGCTCGGGCTCGTGCTGGTGCTGGTGCTGGTGCTCGCGCCGAGTGCCGCCCGCCGCCGCCACCGACCGACTGCGGCGCCGCGGGCGCGCCCTGCCTCCGCTCCGGCCGCCCGACGCCTCATCCTCCTTGATCATTCGCACGCCACCACCGCCGCCGCCACAACCACACACAACCCAGCCCAAGCTCCTGCTCCACTCCACCCTTCGACTGCTCCGACAGCCTCCTCGGCAAGGCGCGCGAGGCGGACGGGGCGTACGGGGCACACGAGGCGCGCGAGGCGCACGAGGCGCGGAGACGACGACCTACTTGCCGAGCGTTCAACCGCCGCAATAAATAGACGAGGTCGATCACATGTGTGTAGTGTTACACTTCAGTTCCGAGAGGCGAGCTGCTCAACTCTATTGGGACTAGCGAAATACTATCAGCGATATGACCAATTCCTTTATAATTTTTTGACTCATAGATACGTATATACAAAATATATTTTAAAAAATACTATTAGAGAAAAATAGAGAAATAGCATAGAGAAAAAATTTTGAACCGAGAGGCTTTCAATCATTTACCCTCTCGCTATTAAGTAGAGTAGAGTGCTGTAAAGCTACGAAGAAACGATTAATTTCTCATAATGAATTAGAGCTACTCTATTTTTATTTAATTAATCATTATTTATTAACAGTTATTTGGTTTAGTCCGATCTTAAAAAATCTAGTTTAAATGTTTGTTGCCGGCAACAACCATCGAAATATACATTTTTCCTAACATTCGCTCATTATACGGGTGTAGTACTGCCGGTGCGGGTCGCTGTACGGCGCAGACGGTGTGAGCGTACAATTGTCAACACCTGCTACAATATCCCGCACTACTGCCAAATAGAAGCTAACGTCTAATAAATACTGGTTAGTTGTTTTTTTTATTAAAATCAGATTTTACTACACATAGCCACAATTTATAACACTCGCCTGCTGTCAAAAACTTTCGTTGCCCTATAACACTAAGATACACTCGTATATAAAACTATGACCACAATCTGAACAACAAAAATGAAATGGCCGCTTCAGAAGCCGAAGCCGCTGACATGCACTAGCGCTCGAAATAGTTTATTTGCGGAAGTGCGGAGCTGCTGCTCGGCCGATGCCGTCTGGAGCGAGCCAATTTTATGTTCTATCTATTGTTAACTCTGAATCATGTAAGAAATGGTTTTATGAAAAAGTACCTAATTAAATTTCCTCTGAACCACTCCGTTTATTGTTGAAAATCGTACGAAAATCAATTCAGTAATTTTTGAGATTAGAGCGCTCACACAGACAGACAATAGACGCGGCGGGGAACTTTGTTTTATAATTTGTAGTGGCGTGAGACGATCATGGAATTTACCGAATGTGTAATTAAGGACAAAAAATAAATTTATATTACATTGGTTAATAACTATTTTAAATATTATGATTTAACTATATCATGCCGCGAACAAATTTTTTTTATGTTGTTACTAACAAAAACAGCGCAATACTTATTACACAGTCCTAATGAATTTTTCGTTCCAATATTCAATTCATTCAAATATATTAAGGAAATATTAATAATTTCATTTTATTTTACGGTTTTAACCAGCTTTCACTTGCGATAATATTTTTAAACATTTGACATCACTATTGCAATGTGTCAGAACGGCTACTATAGCTTAGCGAGCCGCTATTTTAGTTAATTTAATAGAGCGTATTTCTATCATATTGTTCAATGATAGTTCTTCAGTCAGTTTCCATCGTGTATCAGTCCATGGTCTTGCGCTCGTTGTTAACAAACTGAGCTGACGGCTGCTACAGGCAGTACGGGCACTCGCGTGGCGCGTTGCACCTCCTACACGTTAGCACACTCGGTGCATGACAGTAAAACTACACTACAACCTTATGTACACAATGGAGAGCTGTATATAAAACAGAAAACGACTGACCGTCATCGAGGTCGCTAGCGGCCGCGGCGGCGTCGTCCGGGGCGGCGCCCGGGGCGGCGGCGCGCAGCTTGCGGCGCTTCTTCTCGCGGCGGCGCTCCTTGCGCGCCAGCTTCTCCGCCAGCGAGTTGCGGCGCGCCTCCAGCTCCGCCGACGCCGCCCTGCACGTGCATCAACAATAAATCATGTCGAACCATCTATTATTTAATTTAAAAATTGAATTGACATATCGATTATCATTTCCGGCTAGCCACGTATTTATACAATATAACAGATAATAGAAATAACGCCTTAGGAATTACCTGTGTCGTGGGTGGCATGGAATCGCACAAGAACAACTACACAGGATTGTAACGACGAGTGATGTTGAATTCATTAAACAAATTAAATTAGACGTTGACGGCTTTTCGTAAAGTAAAATAAAAATACAAATTATCATGTATTGTGATGTTTTATTGAATTGAACATTGTAATAATTGATACTTTAAATGGCATCACAAAGATCAAAATGGGCGTGCGGTGCGGTCGGTGCGGTCGGTGCGGTCGCCGCGGCGCGCGCGGCGGTCGCGCAGGAGCCGCGCGGCGCGCAGCGCGGCCGCCGCCAGCAGCGCGCCGCCCCGCGCCGCCGCCGCCCACGAGCGACACCTACCGACCACACTGCGTTACCCTCTCATTGTCCTTCACCTTGCACCCAACTAATGCGATAAGCACAGCTTCACCGATTTACTTAAGCAACATTTCAGGTTATTAACAACATAATAACAGCATTATGAAGCTATTCATTTAAAAAGAAATGTTAAGGACCACTTAACTTCTTACAAATTTATTGAAATAGAATTAAAGCACGCATCTGGTAGCAATTAGCAGTCAGTAAGCGCAGTACGATATCGTACAATGTACTTTAACCGAAAGCGATAGATAATTATGTTATTTCTCATCAAAGTAAACTGTACTTTTTTACTATTACCCAAACAAAACAGTACTCTAAAAAAAACCCTTGACTTAAATGTTTGAAAGCAGGAATAAGACATTGGCAAAGCGAAAGTCCAAATAATTGATTAAATAGAAAAACATATTTTTCTTACCCACTATTGTTCCCAAAACAAGATATACCGGTACCGAGTTACATTAAAAAGTGAGACTTCTTTTATAATAAGTTTTTTTGCATAATAAAATTCATCTTCACGTTAGTTGCCCGTGGGCAAACCCCGTAGTTCTACTATCAGTTTTTTTTGTCTTTTTGCGCGCGGTTTTAAACAATAAAAAATTTAAATCTTAGTCAAGTCCATTTTAACTTGACTCTACTTCTAAGTGTCCATGGCTGCTGTGTGAATAATGCGGGTAGTGTGAATAGTGTGGGTAGTGTGGGTAGGGTGGATGGTGTGCACGTACCGCGCCTCCTCGATCTGCGTGTTGAGCGTGAGGAAGTCGGGGCTGTCGCGGCGGCTGTGGCGCACGCCGTTCGCGTACACCGCCTGCCGATACATATTTATATATGTCATTGTATACACTTTTTTACTCGTCATATCAAATTAGATACTTGTAACTCGTATACATTGGATGAATGTTAAATCGGCTTTAGGCACCATTTTGGCAAAGATAAGCCGGGACAACAAAAGCCGGAAATCAACTGCCGGCACTCTTTTACAATCAAGTGTGTAATAACAAATGAATAAGTATGCGGTATAGGTTTAGCCTAACAGTGAGCACGCGTGCATGCGTGCATGCGTGCATGCGTGCAGGACGTACGTGCGAGTCGGGCGTGAGGTTGTCGAGCATGGCGGTGAGCGCGAGGCGCAGCGGCTGCGGCAGGTCGCGCTCGGGCTGCGCCACGATGTGCTTGGGCACGTGCGCGCCACACAGGAACTGCGCCAACTCCTCGCTGAAGTGGTTGCAGTTGTGTTCCAGCAGCCGGTACTCTGTTGGCCTGACCGTAGTCACCGTAGCCACCGTACAACCTCTCATTAATTTCAATAATTTATATCACTAATATTACTCTCACATCTTTTAAACATGAATACATCATTAAAAATGGGGTTGCTAAAAAAACCTGGATAGACTATTTTTAATTACCTTTTAAATGATTTTTAGTTAAATATTCATCCAACATCCAGATAATAGGCAATATAAATATGAGCGCTGTTTTTTACGCGCTGGCAGGGTTGCCATATCAGATTTGACTCAAGAGAGTTATAGAAATACATCCGTTCTCTTCTAATTACATTGCATTACTTCACAAAAGTACGCACTGCGCATGCTCGGAGTTAATACAACAGAGAATGACAGTTGATACTCCAGTAAACAATGACTATAATTTTGGAATAGCAGCATTGTTTTAAATACTAACGCCATCTGTTGGAAAATACAGAACTAATGAGGTTTATCCAAAACTAGACTGTTACTACTAACTAACGCCATCTGTGCGAAAAGTACAGAGTTAATATTGATGTGATGTGAATAAGATGTTGTTTTTCAAAATCATTTGGTATTCATTGGGTGTAGGTACTATATTTTATCCACGCAAAATATTTTTCAAATAGTGATGTAATAGTGAAAAACTCACGAATAAGTGGTGGTAGCCAGCCCCTGGATGTAGTCTACGAACACCTGGAAGGGCACGAAGGTGGTCCCGAGGCGCTCGACCTGGTGCGGCGCCCCGAGCTGCGTGCTGCCCTGCAAAGTCAACACACGTGCCTTTATTATTGCTAACTTATATACAAACCAGACTAATTACATGTTTAACTTCTTTGGCAAGCTTGCACAGTCATGCACAGTCATAACGTTTTAATGGACGTTTAACTATTTTATTATTGTACTGTGCTTGTTGAAAAATGAAAATAGTCTAGAAAATACAATGCATGATCTGTCTCCTTGTCTTTTATTGTATTATGACAAAGTGAGATTTTCTGACTGACTGAGAAACCTAATACGAACACATAAATTAGGTATAACTTCAGTTAGTACAGTCGTAGGTAATTATATATTACCTACTATTTCTTATTTAGCAGTCCATCTACATCTAAATGTCGGTCACTTTTTAGGAACGTTCCAGCACTAAATGACATAGCGCATATTTTAAAATGTTATTTAAAATAGCTGGAATAGCGCCGTTCAAAAATACGTCCGCAATACATTTGCGACGAAAAAAACCGCATGTAGTCACCTTTGTGATTTGAGAGCATTCCTGTTAGAAATACGTCGGCACGGATTGTAATAGATGAGACGGAAGGATAGTCTGTCTACGAAATGATCTAAGTGGGAGGGAGATAACATGTAAACGTGTCGCGCTTCCAGGAAGCAGGCGTGTGATGCGGAGCGGGCCTGCGCGCCGGAAGCGCTGCGCTATTACCTAATAATACGAGTATCATTGTTTGTGTCGCGTCTCTAGATAAACATGGTTCCTGTCACTGAAAAATGCTTAACATCCTCATTGTGTACCGCGACATCTCTGAGCATGCCATCACTGCTCGGGCACCGCCATCTTAAACGATTTCACTCAAAATACCTACCATCGATGCGGTATTTCTACTTGCCTGTCACTTGTCACATTTAAGGGATTGCAGTTTGCTTTTAACTTGAAATGAAACATATAAATATAGTCACGTAAACAATGACGCTGGTTAACCCGAAAACATAATATACAGATTAAAATTCCAATGAATAGCAGTAAATTCGTAAAGTGCTCCTTATTTATCACCTCGTTGTCGTATTGGCACGGGGCCTCTACCGGACAGCAAGTTTACTGGCGAGGCAGGATGCTGCCCATTTTCTCATGGACCAAACACGAAAAGATGGCATGCGTGTCTAGAGATCTTCATATAAAAGTTGTGTACAAAAGCAAACAATTCCCGGCGTGCGCACTATGATCGTTCCGACATAATGTCGGCGTGCGAACAACGTGGCGCGTGTCCTCATGTTTAATAATACGCAGCTAATATTACGCTGGCGATAATGGCCATTCAGATCATTATTTTTATGCTGTCTGTTGTTGTTTCTACTGTGAACGGAGACGATACGAGTAAAATAACAAACGAGTAATTCTTTGTACCTATCTACCTACTTTGTCTAAGCAAATGCGAACTTTATAAATGACAATTTATGATGGTTTTTTTTGTAAATTCGTACCTAAATGCAAACTTTGAAATCGTCACTAGTACCTATACAAGAACGCGGCAAACCAATGATCTCAAACAACGCGTTAATTATTTCGTTAATCAAAGCACGTGTGTAATTTTATGTCTTAAGAGTGGGTGACTAACAAATAGGTACATAGTTTCTTCTGGGAGTTAAACGGTATTTTAGGCATAACAAATATTGACCGTTAGGAAAGTTATTATGAGACGTAGGTAGCAACGACGCAGTATTCCTTCGTTCCGTCGCGCTACCTGTCGCCCACCACCAAGAATAGTCTCGGCGCACGCGTGGGGGGCGCCCGAGCTGCGACCAGCTCTGCCCTCGTCGGCCACTTTACGGAATCTTGAACCGTATTACTATACGATGCTCCCAACGTGCTGAGAATGTACGGTGCCAATTATTGTGCTGTCACATATAACGAAATATGATAAACACATGTCCCGCATGCAGCGGGAACGTCGTCGTAGCGCCGCAGGAGTGTTACGCAAATGGCATTGCTCTTGCGACTCAACATTTTGGTATAAATATCTCTTATTTATATTATGGTTTCTCTTGTCGCTTATTAAAATTAAAATTATTTATAGGTAAATTAATGAATATGTTGATGAAATCATATTATTATAATGTTATGTGCGTCCCTAATGTTGGCAAGCTATGAATGATCGTGTAAATCTCTATGTACAAATCAATCGAGCGCGTAAATTGCAGTCCCTTGGCAACTAATTTGTCGGCGATGTGTCCAATTTATAACGACTTATTAACATCGACAGCAACAACAAACTAATCGTGTAAAAAGCATATTAACGTAAGCGTTTACGCATCAGTGTAGCAATATTATGATGTTTAATTTCAAGAACAGAGGTGAGTTTATACATTAGTATAATTATAAGTAAATCGGGCTTAATTTATTTACTACTTCACATAGGTATTTCGTACACACATCAACAACGTGTATAAACGCTCCTCTGCAAGTATTATAGTCGGAGACAACGGGATGCGCTTTCGACGCGAATACTTGCAGTCCAATGCAGTGCATCGCTTGGACAATTTTAATTTGAAGAAGGTCGTTCACATCCGCTCTCTACACATTTCCATACGAGACACCCGCCCGCGCTGTACCGCGTATTGTTGTTACTTTTATTCGAAGGACCAATTGAGCAGGTGATAGAGCTTATTCAGTTAACTCGGGAGCTCCAGACAGGTGCTCGAGTTCGATTGGAAAGATGTGGATGCCAGATATACTTTATTTGAAGCGATTACCTTAGCTGTCATGGGTAGCAACGAATCCAGATATAACCTAAGATAGGACTTCTATCCTATTTGTGGTTGGACGTGGGTGTCCACCGTCTATGCGTTGCAATGAACACTTAAAGCGCAGCGTTAGTGGTGTGATCGGACGACAGCATGTATCATATAAGTGAAGAAAAATTAATATTATTAGAAAAATATAAGATCCATCTATTGTTATTTTGTTCTCTAGTTGTTTGTAATAGGTCCGTGCGAGAAGTAGCGGCAAGAGGCGGGCTCACCGGCGCGCAGCTGGTGACGCCGCCGCCGCCGTAGAAGAACTCGCGCTCGTACACCACCACCGCCGTGTGCCACACTCCCTCCACTTGCCTGCCTGGAATGCAAAATACAACATTATAAACATTTTAAATGCAACAACGCCGACACACTACTGCTTATGTGTTTTAAGAAGTATTAGTAACAGGTTTGCTCATTATTTGCCGAAATTTGGCTCGCTTGAAGACCGACTATATCTTACGTACCTACGAGTATATTGTTATTATACTGTTGTGTAACTATTTTCGGTAAAAGTATTTATTAAAACACTTTCAAATAAGTACTTTGGCCATAATGCACATCTGTGTTGAATCCGTATGTACGAGTAGCTATGTATTCCTTTGCCACATTCAAATAGTTTATTTATTATAAAAATGTTTGAAAACATTTTTAAAATAATTAATAAATAATGGTTACCTATTGAATTATCCAACACAAAAATATGTGAATAAGCTTCTCTTACCAACCTCTGCTCCCAATATGGGAATAAATATTGATAGTAATGAAACAATAAACTATTATGATAAAGGAACGAGCAGCAGAACAATAGGTGACAAGAACATTCTGTTATATAACAATTGGACTATATTAACACTAGAACGCTAAGTAGACCAACAAAACAGTCCTTGAAATGTGGGTGAGCTCAATCAGAGCCCCGCTGTCTGTCAGCTGCGACCCAAAAACACTTGCATGTAGGTCACTACTGTCCCCCATGAATTTAATTATACAGTCTCATTCTCTATATATTTTGAAATAATTGAATTTCTATTATTGACTATGCATACTTACATCCACAAGGATGTCATTTCACAGATGGACTTTATAACACAAGTTATGAAGTTGAAAATCCTTTTGGTATAATTTAAATAATCAATCTTAAGCATTATATTGAATTCTATATAAGAGTTCAGATTTGACCAATGATATTGACATAAATGAGCGTTTACTGGACAAACACCTCTGCATTCATCCAAACATGTTGTCAAACAAAAATTCCTCCAACACATTAGGCATGTAGTTTGTCATAGACATCAAACACCCTTGCTGACTATCAAATTGTTTGACAAACCGAA
Source organism: Noctuana lactifera (assembly GCA_018231305.1). Classification (NCBI taxonomy): domain Eukaryota; kingdom Metazoa; phylum Arthropoda; class Insecta; order Lepidoptera; family Hesperiidae; genus Noctuana; species Noctuana lactifera. The sequence continues at coordinate 11,359 of DWAV01000357.1, forward strand.
CATCTACCAGGAGCATTATTACATCAACTATTGCTTTAATCCATTAAGACAATTTATTTATATTGTATTGACGTCAACTCAAAAACTAAACATATATTATTATGAATATCAGCTTAAAGTATAACCATATTACTAATATTATTACACAATACTTAATTTATTGAAATGAAATAATAAAAAGTTATTTGCCTACCTATTATAGCAGGTGACAGGAGAGAAGCAAGTCCATTAGAGAGGTCATAGATGTACAGATCCACTGGCACTTCCTCCTCCGAAGCCATCATCAAGCCTTTATATGGTTCCAATTTTCAAATGGCTCTATAAATATGAACACCTTCAATTTGTATTCTACATTTAAAATACACATTTATACATATTTTAACACCTCTTATATACCTAGTTAAAATATTATTTCAACAAGGTTTTTTTTAAGGGACTGACAAAGAGGCATACAGGCCACCTGATGGTGTGGTCATTTTTGCTTATAAACAATCGCAACACCAGAGGGGCTGCCCTCACATTGTATCTAGCGATGCACCTAATCCACTAATCTTTTAAGATATTTTATAATCAGAAAATATTAAGCATATTAAAATTTTCCGCAGGAGAAATTTAATATTTAAATTGATAAAATAGCACTGAATCTCTTTATTTATTGAAGCCACCAGCATTGCATACACATGTTATACCTCAGTAATAATCACATAAAAGAAGATCTTTTTGAAAACTATTGTTATTTCAGTAGATCTACTTAACAATAATCATCCCAACACTAATGCTACGTTAACTGCTGTACATACATTATTCGCAATGTGAATCTTCAGTTGACAAAATAATCTATGTAGACGAAAGAGCACAGGTAGGGCGCGCGGCGGAGGCGCTCGGTTCGCGGAAGCGCGCGTTACGACATGCAGCGGCGGTGCAGCGCGCCTGCAGCCGCCGCCGCACGCCGCTCCCGCTCGCTCGCCTCCACGCGCGCGCCCCGCACTATTTATAAGCCGTACGTACAATACAGACCGTACCCGTACAGGCGTACACCCACTGTACAACGATACAACCACACCACGGGCGACATTCGAGCCGTTGAGCATCTTCTTTGATTCATATTATAACTATTTGCACAAATTGAGAAGTATGAATACAAATTTTAATTTGTAAGTTATGGTAGAAGCTATAAACATAATATAATAAATAATTTTTTACTTACCAAGCGACGCAACTATTAATTTCTTTCAAAACAAGAACTATGTAGGTAGCGAAATGCTTCGTGAAAATCTGATGTTAGTCGCATAGAGAAACATTCTCAAAATAACTTGATAAATAAACAGTATGTCAGTCCATTATTTCTGTTCAACCATGTTTCATTTCAACTTTCAACATTAAGAATTAAGAATAAAAATAAAATTTTCCGCGAAAAAGAATATACTTAATCATTTAATTTTATGCCGTCATCGGCCGTCATTCATCACCGTAACCACAGATAAATAAAATTAGAATCTATAGCACAGACTACTTACTTACTTAGAGCATAAAAACCACAGAACACTAAACTTGTTAGAAAGATAGATATAGATATAACAATAACAATATCCAACAAGAGTATGTGTATATAATAACACTACTTAGCCGCACAGACTAAGAAGATTGCCGTCAGATTCATTTAGTATAATATAAATTATAAATATACTCTGTCGCTCTCATATCATGCATGTGTTCTGGCTGATTATGAGTTGCGTTAGCTTATTGAGCAAAAATTTATAATTTACTCTCCCCCTCACTTTCCGTCCTCCAATTAGGATAAAAATTTAAGTGTTTTAGCACTAACTTAAAAATTCATACTTCAATATCTCAAAAACCATGTATCTTTGCAGAGGGAACTGATTTAGGGAGGAATCTTCCCCTTTTTTGCGTAAATATGTGGTTTAGCTAAGATGACCTTGAAAATCGATACTTTGCTTGTGAAAACGTTACTTTTCAAACTGTCTTGCGTTACTTTTGAGAACAGGGCACTGGCAACACTGATTGTATGTCATTTTCAATTGATGTCATGTCATTATTGTCATTGTCATGTCAGTTGATTGAACCTATAGTTTTGGTGTATATTATTTTATTTTACTAAAAACACAATGTCAGCATCAAAAAAGATGGTAAAGAACTATTTCATTTATGTTTTCTGCAGGCCTTTTGCTAATGTTTAAAACAAAAGTTAACTAAATTAGACGCTCAAACAAATGGAAAACGAATTCCTATTAAATCCTGTATGTCAACTTTTTGAATTTCAACATTACCTATCATCGTTTGCTAACTTTGGAATTGTTTATAATTTTGTGGGATTGTTCTGCTAAGTTATCTGCAAGCTACTGAATGATATCGTTACATCGTTTTTGTAAGATGACTTGGCAAATATGGCGAGGTACGAGGTCAGTCGGTCGCTACCAACTGGCGTGGCGAGTGGAGTCATGAGGCAGGTGGCTGTAAGAGTGTGTTTGTGTTGTAGACGCTGCGCATACAGTCAGCAGAGGGAACGACGCGTGTCGATGCGCTAGACACGGAGGCGACAGCACGGCTGTTCGAGCGTGTACATGAAGCACTGCATTTGGCGTCGTTCGCATTCGCACTGCACAAGGACCGCGCGCGCAAAGATGAGGTGCTGTCTAGCAAGACGCGCACGTTGCGTGACTATGGACTTCAGCATGGAGATATGTTGTTTCTTAGTCCCGTCAATGGAGCTCTGTTGTTTGAGCAATCTTCAACTAATAGTGAGGTACTGACCTCATTAGTGTAACTATTGTATAGTAATTCTAAAAAATTACCTTATATTGCATAAAGTTACAGTGTGTAAAATTATGTAATAATGTATGATAAATTTGTGTAATCTATCTTACAGACAAATAATAAATCAGTTGGTGAGCTCTCAGAACCTGGTCCTTCCACGTCTAGAGCAACTGTAGTCCAGCCGTCTGTGGTCTCAAAATTTGCAATCTCTGAAGAGGATGAGGTGGACCTGGAGCTTTACAGCATGCCTGGGACAATCCAACGACAAAGAGATGAAAAACTGTAATTATATATATGAATGAGTTAAATGTATCAATATCTGAGTACGGGCCTTCTATCACTTCAGCTATCATGTTTTATGTGAGGTGTGGAATATTGTTGTTAGTTCAAATAATAACATAATATTGAATAAGTATGAGTTTATTTTACAGTTGTCGTCACAACTCAAAGGGTTGCTGTGTGCATTGCTCGCCACTGGAGCCGTGGGATGAAGACTACCTAAAAGAACACAACATCAAGCACATGTCCTTTCATGCTTACTTGCGAAAGATGACCACTGGGAATGGCAAATTCATCTCGCTTGATGAAATATCTTGTAAAATCAAGCCAGGTAGAGTAACCTGTTTATGTCTACAAATATGACATTTTCACTAATATTATGTTTATCAATTTGACAAACACTCATGTAGGCCAACCAACTAACATGAAAATTGCATGGTCGTCTGCATGAGCTAGTTATATAGGATATTGAAGATGAATGAATCAATTCATACAATTAAGTGGTAAACATTATTTCCTGCTTATGAACCTTAGCCAAAAGGGTGCCTAAAGCCTATAAATTCAGGTATAAAAACTAGTTTGTGTGTGTATATGCACAGGTTGCAAGGAACATCCACCGTGGCCGCGCGGCATATGTTCGCAGTGCCAGCCCAACGCCGTCACACTCATGCGTCAGCCCTACCGCCACGTGGACAATGTCGTGCTCGAACACGCCGCGCCCGTCGACCGCTTCCTGGCGTACTGGCGGGCCACGGGCCACCAGCGCGTCGGCCTGCTGCTAGGCCGTTACGAGCGGCATCCAGACGTGCCACTCGGTAAAATATCTCTTACAACAATTTTTATCAATATAGAAATTACTATATTTGAGACAGTTACTGTTGTATCACAACAGGGATCCGAGCTCGCGTAGCGGCGATCTACGAGCCCCCGCAGGAGGGGTCTCGCGACGGTGTTTCCCTTCTGGCGGACCCACACGAGGCGCTGCTGCTACAGCTAGCGCGCCGCCTTGGCCTGCGCAGCGTAGGCTGGCTCTTCACCGACCTGCTGCCGCTCGACCTCGCCGCCGGCACCGTCAAGTGTGTCAGGTCTGTACACGACCCGCGCGTTCATCATCATCATTTTATTTGTGTTCATAGAATAATGTGTAATCCATTTCAGAGTCGTACTTGGACAGCTTGTATCTTATGCATTTTGTTGTTACAGAGGTGTAGATACACATTTCTTATCAGCACAGGAGTGCATCATGGCAGGCCACTACCAGAACCTACATCCCAACGCATGTCGATACGCGTCCTCCGGCTACTTCGGCTCTAAATTTGTCACTGTCTGTGTTACAGGTATGTTACAACTTTAATTTACTAAATTAATGAGTTTCTATTTCTTATTTTGTTTTACATTAGTACGAACTAAGTTTGAAATGTAGTATGAAGAGTAAAATCAAAATCAGTTATTTGAAAACGGAGTTTGGTAGGCCACGCGCGTAACTTCACTAACCTGCATGTTGGCGTGGACAGAGAAGTGTACCGCATGAGTGTCGCGAATCGTGTTGCAGGCGACAGCAACAACCAGATCCACCTGGAGGGCTACCAAGTGTCGGGGCAGTGCCAGGCGCTGGTGCGCGACGGCGTGCTGCTGCCCACGCGCGACGCGCCCGACCTGGGCTACATCCGCGAGACCTCGCCGCAGCAGTACGTGCCGCTCGTCTACTACAAGGTGCCCACCAAACATCCTCGTCACTTACTTCAATATATGTGTACATAATACATTAGTGTTGAGCCCTGTTGTTATAGGAGCGCGACGCGTACGGCAACGAGGTGGGAGTGTCGGCGCGGCGCGTGCCTGTGGCCTACCTGCTGGTGGACGTGCCGTGCGGCGTGGCGCCCGACGCGCCGCCCACCTTCAGCGCGCGCGCCGCCTTCCCGCCCGCCCATCGCCACCACCCGCAGCACCACCAGTCGCTGCGTGCTCTGCACCACCACATACAGGCCGCTGACTCTTTCCTCGAGGTATCACCGCGCTACACCAAACCACACCTCACCTCACTATCTGATTTTTACTTTCAACGTTTAATGCTTTGTAGTAACAATGTCAAATATTATAACTAATATGAAGTGAAAATTTTGGTAGCAATTTTAATATCATTCACTGTCACGCTAAACGTGATACCGAATAATGTAACGGAAGGGCGTTTGTGGCGTTTTTCTGCCAGTCAACCGTACTGATTTATTTGACTCATTAAGTGTATGTAAATAGTGTACATACCTTATGATGAATAACATATTATGTTGACTTTGATATTTATATTTTCCCTCTAATTCAAGTTCAAGTTAAGAGACTCATTTTTAAATCGTATTGTACCTTTTTGTATAATAAATGCTTGATATTTGATATTGGTGATGAAATAATTTATTATTCACTCTCAATTTGACTAAAAGGAATTAATTCGGAAAATTTCTTTTTGTCTACTTTTTAAAATAAATATAGTGCGAAATGTATATATAGTACATGCGTGTGTATGTATGTGTGCGGTGATCGCAGGCGATGTCGGACCTGCACGTGCTGCTGTTCCTGATGACGAACGAAGCACTGCCGCTGGGAGAGGCGGACATGGCGGGGCTGGTGCGGGCCGTGGCGGCGCGCGACGGCGACGCGGCGGCCGCGTGGCGCACCTCCTCCGCGCCCGCCACGCTCATGCACCTGGCCGCCGCCGCCGCCGACGCGCCGCACCCGCACATCCCGCACCACCCCCACCACCCGCCTCACCCGCACCACCCGCATCCGTCGCACCGCGCGTCCTCGATCGACGCGCAGGACCGACACTCGCACAGGTGATCCACCATTTTTAGTTTATTTATAATATAAATATGTACTAACAATGCTACGTATGTAATGTTATGCTATGATTATGTATATTTAAATGAACTTCATAATTAATTTACAAATCGATAAAAAAAATACTTAGTCCCTGGAGAGAACCATAAGCAACACACTTACCATAATTACGTTTTGAAATTTGGAATTAAGAACAGTCTCCATTTGGAAGTCAGTTACAAATAGAGGAATTCCGTGTTGTAGCGGCGGCGGCGGCGGCGGCGGTAGCGGCGGCGGCGGCGTGTGGACGTGTCCGCTGTGCACGTTCCACAACGCGCCGCACCTCGACGCGTGCGAGATGTGCGCCATGCCCAAGTCAGTTGCTCCCTACATTATCTCTGCATAACCACTACTCACTAGTAACTGTAGCGCTGGGGTAGCACACGTAGCCAGGGAGCGTGCTATGCTTTCAAAATACCTAATTTCATTTTTTTAATCTCCTATGCAGTGTGCATTTAAGAACAATGTATGTGCAAAAATATTTTCTTCGGTTTCGGTTTAAAAGATTCTTTATTTCTCATAAGATACAATGATCACTTAGAATGAGAAGCTTAAAATTAAAACAATGAATGTTTTTTGTCTAGTGTGCAGGGGTGTGTGCGTGTGAGTGTGTTTGCACGTAGGTATGTTTTGCTGTGAATTTGTGTGTGTTCTTTAGTGACTTATATTTTAATAGTAACTAATTTGAAGATTCGACTAATAGTTAATTATCTTGTCCCATTTAGTTACAATCTACAATGATTGTCCAATGACACACAATATGTACTTACTTACAATATGGATTTATAAAAGAGATGTTTGCATTTCATGCGTCCGACTAGAGCAATGTAAATGTTTCCTTTTAAATATAATTGTATCTTATTAAGTTATTTATTATTCAATCGTGTTAACTTACATGTCACCTGTCATTTCAGAAACAGCGCTATGTAAAGAGAAAAGCTAAAGGAGCGGGTCGCGGTCGGTTTTTTATACGAAAGACAATCCAACGTCGCAGCGGCGCGCGCGTTGTTATCGTTTAGTGTAAGGTATTGAATACGTCGTAACATTATATTATTGTACTTAGGCTCCTACGCCGGGGTACATGCGCATGCTTTTTCGATTGTATGATTTCGTTCAGATATGTAAGTGAGAATAGTCACTATTACCAACATTTTAAGCACACCTTATATAGGGACGGATATTCAAAAGCACTAATGAAATATCAGGGTAGGCGGAGCATTCAGCCATTCAGTCGGTGGGCCGTGGGCGTGGGACTACGGGCTGCCCGCCGGAATGGCCGCAAAGCAGATGTCGTAATAAAGAATCGTGAACTTGAACATGTTGGTAATAATGCAATAAATAAAGATCTATTGTAAATATAATTTGGTTTGATCATTGAACAAGAATTTGCTATAGAATTTTTAAAAGTTACCTACTTACTACTGCATATACTTATGTCTTCATTGCCAATTTGTTTGTTAAAGAGAAATGTTTTGGTTCTTAAAAGTATGCGATTGTGATGTGCGCTAGAATAATACTTGTATAATACTATGTTAATTTATAATAATATTTATATGATAGTCTCGGCGCGTGCACTCGCCATTTTGTATGAGGGAATGTGAAAATACAGTGTGTTATACACCGTGCGACGTTTCATTTTAGGAATTATATACTTTTAAATAAATAAAACAATTATTTAAATTACTCTATTAATAATGAAGAGAAATCTTTGTACCCCTTGATAAGCGTGAGGCGCGCACGGAGAAGTGCAGAATGTTAATATTTTCTATACATCATAATTGAATTGATTTATATCGGTCTAATTTCGACCCATAAGCGACCTCTAGTACTATTAAATTCGTCAGAATAATAATAATGGCTAGATTTGAATTACTACATTGTAATAAAAAATCAAAACTGCCAACCAAAAAGTCACTAGTTTAATTACAGACTTAGAACTTGTTTTGTATCACCGATTATGTATCGGGAGCAACGGCTCTAGTGTAATCAATTCTGTATCAAAGTCGTTCTATAACATTATACGCTATTCATAACGATAATGTTGCAGTGATCACTAATTTTGTGATTGTGTGAATTAAATGTAGCAAACAGGCACACGGATCGTCAGTGTAATGGTAAGTGGTCACACAAATATATCTGAGAAGTCACCTGAACATAATAGAAAATAGGACAGAGAGGCGTGTGTCGGGTCAGGCGTCAGCTAGTCAATAATAAACGTAGTAGGTTTTGTATAAATATTTATTATTTACAATTTTGCATGCCGGTGAAAGCGTTCGGCGTCGCTCGCACGCGGCGGCGCGAGTGCGATAAAACAGTATACCGCATACGAAACAGACATACACAATTAAATATTTACTATAGAAATAATGCTTGGGAAATACAAGTAATTTAACTAAATTCTGCTAGTCGCATCACTCGATCACTGCCGCTACGTATGTTGAGTGCACTATAATAACCTTATTTATAAACATTTCACCTACACGCCCTGCAGATCCGTACGGAACCCTTGAGGCTGCAGTGCTAAGATAAAATACAATGGCTGTACCCGCCGTTTATTCAATTTATTTACAATTTTGAGTACTAACGTGGATTTTCCCAATTCCCTTTACATTGTTTGCGGCGGTCGTCATCGAAGCTTACACAATTCACACAAATAATTCACATCACGACACGTCAATAGCCTAATTTTACATTATATTACATTACAATGTCGCCACAGCTAGTACTTACAGCGGCTATGTACAGGGTACACGCGCCCGGACGCGTCTGCCCGCCGACTTGCCTCTACTGTGTGAGCTTTGTGAATGACATTAGCCACTTGCCATCAACGTAGCGACATACAAATACATTTTCTACATTGACATTAAATTTTTGACTTTTATAGTCTTTTCAAACCAACCAGATTGAAAAGTTAAATAATGCGGGCATAGAAATATTTCAAAAGCAAACATAAGACTAAGCAAAAAACGTACACATCAAACGACGCCGTCTGTAATTATATATACATTATAGCAATAGGTAAGGCTGATTACGTTATACCATCTTGCAGTGAACGAACGAATGAGCAAGAGCATTCATAAAAAAACACTTTTTGAAAGAAACAAATTAGTTCCAATTTTTGATAAGAAAAACCGTATTTTTTTATTGGGCTTACAAATTATGAAGTAATGTCAATTATATACACAATACAATAGAAAAATGTACAGCTAAAGTAGACGCGTTCGCGCGCTTCTATATGTATACAACGTCACGCCGCTCGGCGCTGCTCCAGCAAGGCCAGCGAGCATTCGATGTCGGGTGCTAACACGTGGCCGCGGGCTCGGGAGCGGGTCACGTTGCAGACATATTTATTTTATTACTAGACATCACATTAAACTATATATTATTTTATTTATAAAATATAACCGAGCTGTCGGAGACCAGATAAAAATATATAATTTTTTTTTTTATGTCAAATAAGACTTTTCATGAATCATTTATTATTATACTTAAAAACGTCGCTTGTGTGCTTTCGATGATTTTTTACAAAACGAAAATTTCTTTTATAATTGAATATGCAAGGTTAGTTGTTTAAATTGAGATTTTTAAATTAAACAACACAGTCGTAGAATCTACATAATAAAATAGCTGTCTATTTCAGGTTATGATTTAAACAACGGCTACATTAATATTTAAGTATTATGGTCCACCCAAAACGTAAACGATTAAAGTTTCAGATCTAAGGGTGGAATGGAATGTATCAAAAGCACACAAGCTGAGCCGGGAAG
>DWAV01000358.1:0-21004 GCA_018231305.1 Noctuana lactifera
TTACTTACCTACGTAATTAGTACTCACATTTTGACTCTGGGTGTTGTGAACCTAACGTTATCTTTTGCATAGCAATCATTTCTTATAGAATATAACAACTGCAGTGTTGTCTATGCGTTCTATGCTTTATTTTGCGGCATTCGAACACACTGCAATAATGTACAGTAACATTTCACCTAGTGGTATGTTGGCTACAATGCCATATATTTGGCCGACTTTCTGGTCATACACTAAACACGCACGCGTATGTACTCGTATGTGCTCCACGTAAACGCAATTATACATTACACAATGAACACAACACAAAGCGAGGTATTCAACGAGTGGCCTACAAACCCAGCTTTGTGCTGGCGAACTCTCCGACGCTAATTAAGATAATATCTCGCTAAAAGACAAGCGGTGTTGATAACGCGGTCGCGGTGACTCAGTGATAACAGTTTGAACCGATGCTATCGCACTTGAAGGTACATCGTGGTTTTTATTTTCATTAAGATTACGGTTAATTCTGTTGTTGAATTTGTAGATACGTAAGTTATCGGTCGTATTATTCGTGACGTTTTTAAGAATTTGTTTTGAAATCTGTGCCTTTTTTTGTCTATAACTTTTACTCCTGTATATTTTGTTGTAGACAAAACAGGAGATGTGATTTTTAGAGTGAAAAAAGAATAATCGAAATCGGTTCACATTTCGGTATATTTATTTTCGCTGATATGCATATGCATACAAAAATAAAATAAAGATCCCGACGAATTGAGAACAGACAATACAAAATAATAAAAACACATTAGGTACGTGATATCCGCTTATCTGATTAAGTTGTCCTCGAAGGTTCGAGGCTAACAAACTAAAAAAGTGTAAAAGTAATTAAAACTCGATTTTGATATCTCGACGTCAAGTGGTCTAACGATTTAATGAAGTAGTGTGCTGAGGTCAAGACTCTGGCGGAAGCATGAGTTAACGAGAAGGCGAGAGGTTATTGTCATTACCAAGCGGTGTCTCGGCACCGCAAGAAATCTCAATTAACACCGGTCATTGAATAAAGGGTTCGTTTAGCTCTAAAAAATTCTTGTTGTATTGTATAAAGAAGTTATTAAATTCATAAACGTTTTTTTACCTTAAAGCTTTTTCGTCTTTAGTTATTTACAGTATCTTTGTAATCCCGGATTGTCGCTCTAATCTAAGCTGAGACATAATTTTGTGTGACAAAGACTTGTTTATTTATATTATTTCTTTTATGAATGCGCTATTCATTAGATAATAATATATAAATACAGTATGTTTATACACAGTGCGCAATTATATGACTGATAAAAAGTATGTAAATAAAATACTTAAAAACTTGAGGATTTAATCCGTGAGTCATTTGGGGAAATTACCGATTTATACTGGCTTATAAAAGTCGTCTAGACTCATTGAGTAGCACCTGCTCCTTTGTGATAACTTAATTGTTTTGATTTCATATTCTACGTGAGTAATTTAGTTTAAAATAATCGCTAATCAATGCCCAATAAAAATTATTCAGATGATACTTGATGATGAATAAAGCGCAATAAAGTCTTGTCTTATGGAGTATTACTTTACAAAACTATTCTCAAGGTAAATACTTCGTCAGACAAACATTTTAATTTATGAGTTAGATCCCTATAATTCTTTAGTTGTAATATGTCGCTTAATCTACGAGTATTTGCCCTGTAGTAGGCATACTGCGCAATGAATCAGTGCATGCTTCTATTAGTATTTGTATCTAAAAGTTGGCTCAAGGCTTGCTTCCGTTTTGACCGTAAACGAGCGCAGGAAGCAATTATTATAAAGTTATATAAGATGACAAGTGCTAGAAATACAGAGGTTACGTTGACTCATACATCTTTGATGTCTTTTTTTGCCTTTTCTGTACACATGACGACCAACGAGACAATCGATTGATGTCGTTGACAACTGTCCTTATAAGATCCGTGTCCTCAGCTCAATGGTAGAAAAATGAGAATGAGTTTTGCTACTAGTATATTTACATACGTCCTAAGATTGATGATACGACCCATTGTGAAACTTATGTGACCGTAAATCTTATCTTTGAACGAGATAGAAAGTTGTATGTCGAGGCAACTTAAAATTGAGATGGCGAAAGCTGGAAGGATTAATGTCAGTGACTCTTCCTAGACAATATTATCGATTCATCCAGACAGTCGTGGACTGCGTCAAGAGCCAGACAGCGTGGTCTAGACTTGGTCTAGACTACACAGTTTGAAATTTCTAACTTTATCACAATAAAATGTACGAGCACACTACCCTGTCGTCTGTTCCGTGAAAAACAACCCAGACGCTGTATGTTATTCGCATCTGCTTTGTCTGAGCATTCATTACCTTTGATATTGTTTTATTTGCATATTTAGTAGTGGAATGTTAGACAACATTACGTTCCGACCAGTCCTGATGACTGTGACGCCTTCATAACTATACCAAATGTATGTAAATTACATGTTAATGTAGCAATTCACACTCGAAGAAATTCAATTTTGCTTTTAATTTCCGTTGCAACCTACTAAATGTTGTCTGACGAAAAGTAAAATCCTACAACGTTACTTCCTGCAAATGGTTAGTTAGATTGTCTATAAGCATAAGGCATGATGTCAGTCAAGCCTATCAGAATTTACTTAGAGATTACGTCAATGTGCCACAAATGATTTAGGTCGTTAAACCTTGTACGTAAACACATAAGTGCTACTGCGTTACTGAACTAACCATCATTGTCATTAGAAAATTTACAACTTTCGATTTCGACAGAAATGTGTAATGCGTTAGTGCCGGCTCACGGTGCACTGATTTCGTTTCGGTTTCGTGCGCAATCTGTTGCGAGCTACGCTTTACGAATCGGATGTAGGTTAATGCTTGTGAGATAATGGCCGTTGATGGACCGGTCACTTGCAGTAGCGATAAGTCGACCGATCTAAATCCTATTCTTGGAGTTTATGGGCAATTGGTAGTGGTTGCCTGCTTTTCATCCGTAATTCATACGATTACGCAATAGGTAGTTACTTAATTAGTAATTATTTATAGCTGGTAATACAATCGTGTTTTTAGAAAAATTGCATATTTTCCAAAATTCATTAAGTAATAATTAACTAATAGTCAATTCATAACGTTTGAATACTTGAGTTACTGCAATTTATGCGTATTCAAATCAACAAGTGTTGCCATATTTTCACCGACATCAAATTTTTCCGGCTCATTAGACCGTTGTTGTTACTTTTCTTTATGCAGGAATAATATCAGAATGTTCCACTTTTATTTGTTTAATAATATAAAAAAAGTTTAAACCAGATCTATGAATCTCACGATATTTTTTCAACGATAAACCTTGAACTTAAAGTATTTCAAACATGACGGAACAATTCTAGCTGTGGGATTTGTCTCGATTTACCCAGCCGATGATAAAAACATCGTGACTATTATGCGGTGTTCTCAACTTTTATCCACACACTTTTTCCCACGTTCAGGATATCGTTGCTGCTGTTTTTTCAAAACTGCTAATGTTACTCATAAACAGCTGATGGTTATTTATAAAACGTAGGTAATAATGTCAAGTCTTCATCTTGTACGCAAGTCTTCATCTTGTACCTACGCATTTTTTAATTAATTGAACCTAGTTTGAAACTAAATGCGATAGCGAATTTGTCTCTATCATTGGCTCCTATTCAAATGTCAAATATGTGTAATATACTTACGTTGAATTTACAATAGACTAAATCTAGTTTGACGTAACCGTAATATTCCACTGGCCCACTGTTTACGACAATTGTGAGATACACAATGACCTAATTCGTATGTCCCGATCATGCTTTTCAATTCGGTTCCAAAATGTCAGTGTGCCTTGCGAATCTTGCGATAAAAGCTTCCTTCTCTTGAATATTTCACAACCGCACGTGGTCGTGGCAGAAAGATGTTCAAAGGTCACACTTTGAATAGAATGCCTGGCAGATGCTTATTTGCACAATAGGACCGGCTTTGTTGTTCGCAGAGAATAAGCGGTACATCACTTGTGTCGAGTTGAACTGCAGGATGGTAACTGCAATTGATTTTTACAGTATATATCAATTTTCTAGGAAGTCTTTTGATGTTATTTTATTGGTCATCTGCCAAGGCATTTTACAAGTTTACTTTGTTGAATTCATAAAAAAAAATGTTTTATTACTTTAAATTATTGAAATCATTTTGTAATAAATATTTAATTAAAACTAAAAATCAATGTAACAATATCACAATGTCGTTATTAGTTCTGTTTTATATTTTTTACGAACACATGTTTGAATTAATTACAAAGTTTCAACATGTAAGTAATCAAAGTAAGATAAGTTATGTTTCAAAAGAAGTCGCCGTTTAGCAAACACGTAAAAATGATTTTGTTTGCGTTGTTCCAAAATTGTGTTGATTTAGTAATTGTTGTAATGCAATAATTAGATATGAAATCAGTTTTAACTCACTTCGTGTTCATTGTGGAATTTTTGTAACCTTGAACATAAAATATAATCAAATCAAAATGCACTACTTTCAAAAAACATTTTGAAATGTAATTTTTTTCATTTCCTTTTACTTTTAACATTTTTCATTCATTTTCGTGTTAAACCTGGAACGAAACCTGCTAAGAAATCTGTCGATAACGAATAATTCTGACCATTTTGTCATTGACTGACGAAAATACGGTTTGTTTGTTTACGTGTCCGTCGTAGTACGAGTGTAGGTAACGGGCCGGTTGCCGCGAGGTGCCTCTGCCGGCTTCCACCGTACTAAGCCAGCCAGTCAGTCGCGCGCGGTATACGCACCCGCTCGTACATAACGTACAGCCGTCGCGCACACAACAGCTGATCTTATCCTTACGTATAACAAAACGGAACGATCACATAAACATACACTTAAATATTAACTTTCTACCCAATAACAGAACTGTTGAAATCCCCGTTGATAAAACAAAACGTTGCACTGACAAATTGTAAGCGACGATCGATAAACGGAAAACGCTCCTCCAGCATCCAACGATAGAGCTCAGGGCAATATTTGGTGCAATATGTCAACAATCGCAATCACGAATCAGACTAACGAATTTATTGCCGAAGACTGATTGCATTTAGTTACGGTTGATGAGCAAGAAACTGGTCGCGAGTTTTTTTTAGTGCCGTGTGTGAGAATGGATTTCCTCTATTGACTGTAATTTCCAGTGGTTTTGCCGTGGTATCTACGAAATCATTTTAACCAAGTGAGTGTTATTTATGATTTAAATTGTTATTAGCTCGTTTATTGTGATTTTAAATGGTATTCTAGCGTATAAGGTAATTTTTCAGTGAAAATGTTTTCATATATCGTTTAATATAATGTGTATATCGTATTGTATACTGATATGCATTAATCACTTTATGTTATCTTGTTTTTGTGTCTATCGCGCTGATTGTACGTATTTGTCTTATTGTAATTCGTCCCAAATGTGCAAATCAATTCGCTCCCTTGTAACGTCGGTTCAGTCGAGTTTGTGTGAGTGCAGTCGAACCTCTGCGCCAACCCCGGGGCTGACTGTGAACTTGAGGGGTGCGTTACCCTCTAGACTGTGTACGTCGGGGCGGTCATCCAACTCGATCGCTAACACAATACCTATTCAAATCTGCTCCACATCCCTTTATGCTTCGGGATGAATGTGTGGTACGTACAATGTACTGGCAATAATTACCGCGGGGTATACTTGAGGGAGCTTTCCCCATGTTTCTTTTTTGCATTTCGTTGGATATCGATCGATAGAGCAAGCGGATAATGCAAACTGTTACTTACAAATTATTTCATTTGCCAATACCTGATTTGATTAATTTTGAAGGTTTCAAAATTAGCAATGTTGCAATTAAACCAGTCATATCTATTGGTGATATCAACGAAAAGACCACATTAAATTAATATCAGATCGGCGAGAGTGAGCCATTCAAATCATTATGATACGAGTATCTTATCTAATAAATCCGCACGCGACGTTGGTTCTGGTAAGTCCGAATAAGCAAGGACTTTCACTGTCGACGAACGAATAATATATGTCAGGAAGCACCATTGTTTCATTATCTATTCATGTATTATTCTCTTTAATTTAACCAATTACGGTAATTTGTGCAGTAAATCTTTGTACTAGTACCCGTGGTAAATTACACTCATGTAATTTAGCTCTCAACTAGTAACTCAGCTAGTAACCAATTGCTCTCAAGCAATTGGTTACTTATCACGATTCAAAATTTACAAAATCTTTTATTCATTGCATTACACACGGATCCACGAAAAGCGGTCAAATCTTGAGTTTCTCTGTGTTGAGTTTCACCTTTTTTTCTATTCATGGGAGCGCTGTCTGGAAGGCTTGCGACAACATACTTTCCGTTGATAAATAATTATAATAATGCATCATACTCATAGCCCCACACTAGGATTCCCTGTGTCATGCATGGCCAGACCGGGAAAAGATCTAAATTCATCATTTTAACTTTTAACAGGATCCTCCAAATGGCGGATCGGAAAGGCCACCGTCTTTAAGATTTTAAATGCATCTGACATTGTTTCAGTAGCATTTTTACATTAAATTACAACAATACAAGCATTTTGAGATCGTCGCCCGCTATAGTTTATTGCAGCCGGTGCCTCACAAACCCTTTCTGTGATCGTGTGCTCTTGAGCGTGACTGTTGCTTTTTTCTTTGTCCTTATTCGGAAATAGAACCATAACCCTTATGGCACTTACGTTATTGTTCATTTCGAACAATCGCTTAAGTCACTACCTACAACAGGTACCTATTGTTTACATAACAATATTCATCGACGCTTTCTTCTAACATGCCTATCTAAATATTCTCGTTTGCTCTAAACGCGTTTTTGAATGATAACTGTACAATAGGATCTCTTGTAATAAAGAAGTTCTCAAATAGATTTTCATTAAAATTGTCTTTTAAACAATTATTCGAGGTAACCTCAAAATTTTGTTTGTTCGACTTCTGTTTTATATTAGGCTATTTGATTCATAGTGTAACCTTCAATCTACTCAAATAACCTACCACAGTTGGCTATTACTTCTTTATGTTGCGGAGCTTATCAACTTTCAAGGCTGCTCGCTAGAATTTTATGCGGTATATTTTTTGCATCGCAACAAGTTTGCGGTTTTGTGATGGAGTCCCTGTGTAATAAGGCACGTCGCGTTATTACTTTGTCACGTCTTGTGTTGGCCTGTCATTTGATGACTGATTTTATTTATTATGGCTAGCCTTCGTGTCTGTTTCGCAGTATTTAATTTCATCTGGTACCTACCGCTGCATCTACGTTGTACTTTATTATTGTAACGGTGGTGGCTACTTTTAACTATGTATTAGTTTTGTTACTGTATAACTGGCTAGCATATGAAAATAATGGTTGTGTTGCTTTCTCATTGTCTCCAAATCGACTAATGTCATGTTCCACATCAGAAAAGCGTTTAGTTGATTATACGTAGCGACGCTTCCTTTAACCCAAGTCAACCAAAATCGATTTTAACTTAGAAGTACTGCCTCCCCATCTATTGTTGTCTGTCCACAATAGTTTACAGTTTTAGAACGGACGAAGGAACGGTCGGTGCTCTATATTCAGTCCATGCAGCGTTGTCGCGGCAATTAACAGTAGCGTTTGTTGGGATCGCTTCCGGAGTCGCTATTTTCGGTCCGTTGATTGATAGGGCAGTATTTCGGCTCTGGAAAAAGTTCACGAGGAGCTTTTTGTTCGAGTGCTTCCGCTGGCTGATACCACTTGGGTAGTTTATATTTATGTGTAGTAGATATTAACCATAGCTAATATTTCAGTATTTTCAAGTGTTATTAAATTGAGGTAAGGTGAGGTGAGTATTTTCTTAAGCATGAGTAAATTTTAATCAAATATTTTTGTTTTGGATGGTTTTAGTTTTGAGAACCTCAGAAGTTCTGTAATTATTTATTTAATTATTACACGTATTGGGGTCATGTTAGTTACTTTTACAGTACTTTTTTGAAGTAGCTTAGGTGAAATATGAACTAAAACAGATAAAGGTAAACTAAGACAGAAATGGAATTTATAAATATTATAATATTAAAACACCAGTTAGGAAAGGATGAGCGTCAGAAATTTTAATGAATACAACAAGGAAATGACATACGAGCAGGAATAGAGTTGTACCAGTGTTAATTGGCCTTATCGCTATGAATATTGCAATGCTATACTATGTGTAATTGTTATGCAAATAGATGAGCCGGTATCATTCCGAATACCTACGTACGATGTTAATATATCCTGTTGATTTGTGTCGAGTTTCTTTTCACAAACTGATAACTATTATAATACTTAACGTAACGTTATGAAAGAACAGAGACAGCCTTCAAGGCGCTGATTTTACAAAATTGCAAATTAAAAAATTGGAAAATTACTTCTCAGGCTAGCAGTATATGTATTACATTATCAAGAGTTCTTACCTCTTTTATTTCAACAAAAAGTCAGCGCTTTTCGAGCTTATATTGTGTTTCGCACGTTTCATATTTTTATCTACCTATTAAAACCTTTATAGCAAATTATAATCGTATCATATTCTTCATGTACCTAAGTGTCTATCCACGTAAGCATTACAAAAGGTAATTGTAATTTTATTAGTCCTGATCTACTGACGATAAGATTACTTAACTATTCTTTTGTATTTTGAAGCGATTTCAGTTTTCTGTTTGGTAAGAAATACTTAAAACGAAATCCTTTATTGCGTACTCAGTAAGTATTACAGTATTAGTCATTCAACCTTCTAATTTACAGCCTAGTTCACGAACAAAGCCAAAAAGATTTTTAATATTTTCGTGTCGGCCATGATTCATTTTATCATTACTCAGTTCATTTACTATTTACAGTTTGTTAACGGACACAAAATGGTAATCTTGGATTTGACTAAATTGATTTTGCCGTGCTCTATCTTGGTCACACATATAACTATACAAAGAAACTTAAAACTAAAAAGAAATTATTTATTTTCTCCCGTATAAGAAATTTATTTCAACGTTTTCCTTCTGAACATTAAGTTACCAACATTTCCAAGAAGCACGAAAAATATGAGATACGATAATTATTGTCTCGTGAAGGCTTCTACGACACGCAAGCATCGCCGCAAGCAGTCATGTATTACAACCATAGAGAAAATATGAAGAAGAGACCTTTGAACAATATTTTTTCACACAAAACGCTGTAACCGATGATGAGGTATTGTAATGATTCTCATATTGTGAAGATTATCTCATATTTCAGCAATGTTAAAAAAAATTGAACGTCGTTTAAAAACGAATTTGTTTTTCTTAAATATTGTTTTATGTCGGTATGTTCAAGTCTAATAAAAATTCAAAACCAATCAATGTAGAGACTTAAAATTTTAAGTTACTAATAGGTTTATGCCGAATGTAGTAATTATTTACGATGCATGCGAGAATCGGGCTCCCGGTCCATGATTACTACTCGTTACACGACCACTCCCCCAATTGCGCGCGCAATGCGCTTGTGCCGCAGAACAGTATGATAAAATGATAAACCAACGAGATGCCGTAATAATTTTTGAAAAAGAAAACGAACTATTTACAATTTAACGTAGGTAAAAAACTATTCTGATGGCCTGGAGATGCAAACTAATATCTGCTTCTAATACTAAAGGACTCAAACGACGTTGGTTATATAATTGACAGTTAGCATACAGTGAAGATACTAGTATTTTTTTGTATCCCTAAAGATTGAGTGCGATGACCTGTAACAGCATAATTTATGTCATTATCATAATCATTTTGGTAGGTAAGATTGTTCCTCCAACGCCTTTAATATAATTATCCAACATACCAAAACGAGCAGTGGGTAGGCGTGCCATTTCTTCATCGAGCAAATTACGTTAATTATTACGGCCGTAATTGTAGCTATTGTTTCGCGATTATTGTTTGCTAAGTTTTTGTGAGTCTCGTTCTGTCTCTGTTTGGAAATATGTTATGCTGCGAGAGACGTGTGAGCAATTGAGCAGACGTGGTTTGACGCCTAAGAATAATTTTTGTATTGTATTAAGCACGGCTTCATCTTTTAGACTTTTTACCAATCCGCGTTGAGGCAGCGTGGTATGGCCTCCAGGCCTTCCTCGGTTGTGGGACAGGCACTTTTTAATGTAATGAGTTTCTTCTGAGGGGTTATAAAAATGCTAACTACTGACATTCTATACATTGTTCAAGTTACAGAGCTCTAATTTGAGATAACGAAAAGATTTGGTCCGTCAGGGCTTATGACACTATTACGTATAGTTTCTCTGTGCTATCGATATATCAAATGTATGACTCGTAGCAATATCATGTTCCATAATTAATTTACAAATTACTATATCATTGCGCTAATGCTAATTAACACTCCAGCTTAAGTTACTCATCATACACCAGATCAGACAACACTACCTAGCAACCCTAACATTTCAAGAAATTACAGCCCTAACTCACGTAATACGGTGCAAATTGGTCACTGTATTGTGTTCATTACTTTACATATACGTTTGATTTCACATGGATACGTCAATAACACCTGTGCACTCAATACGTATTCTAAATGTAACACCGTGTCGGTGAAATTCACAAGGTAACGTTGGAAATTACAATAATCATATTTACTGTCTATTGTTTTAATATTACTGTAGGTACATAATGTATAATTGTAAATCCTTTTATGATAATGTATTTTATGAGTGCGTATGTCATCGAAGGACATCGTAAGTGAACGGTACAAGTTATAAGTACCCTGTTGGAGTAATCATAGAGTCTCATACAATTATCTACTAATAACTAATGCCATCATTACGATATGGTACTTTAGTAGGAATCCTTTCATTTTTGTAGAAACTCGTATTTCACAGTGTTTTTGATTTGTTCGCATTATATTCGGA
This sequence comes from Noctuana lactifera, assembly GCA_018231305.1. NCBI lineage: Eukaryota > Metazoa > Arthropoda > Insecta > Lepidoptera > Hesperiidae > Noctuana > Noctuana lactifera. The sequence goes on from DWAV01000358.1 coordinate 10,942, forward strand.
GACTCGTAGATCATCAATCAGTTATACATAACCTTGTGAAAACGAGGCGGTTTTACTCTGAATGCTGCGCCTATAATAGTAGGGTACACTTAATTTTGCCGTATAGCGCTATGGGCGAACTCGATGCGTACCTATTGAGCTGAGGTCAGTAGGCTCTCTCGACATAAATTGGTTGTCTTTTGTCCGTCTGTGCGTAGCGCACTTCCGTCGTGTGAAAGCGGCTTTCTCTCTACAAAATAGAGCAGTTTTGGTTGTGAGAGGTCAAAGGGTCTGTGTTTATCACACGATTATGTGGCGTATCCGTTATTTTTGTTGAAGCTAAGGTCATTTAAACGTGCATACGTTCTCGTATGTTTGAATGTAGTCACGATTGCTGTAAATTGATCACGTCATATGGCTGTGTCATTCTTGCTTTAGATTGTGTTGACTGCATCCTGAACTGAGGACATGTTTATATTCGAAATGATAATGGAGATCGTCCAGATATCGTGCAATTTCAGATATTTGCCTTGCAACTTACACAAAATGTTACGTCTTAAGGAAAGAAAACGATCGAAGATATTGAAAAATATTAAAGATCAAACTTTAACTGTTTTGACTTGTTTGAACATCAGTAAAATTTATTTACTGCGTTGTGACATTAGGAATAGAGATTATTTTTAATACGATAGAGTTAATTAATACTTATTAAATAAATTCATTAAAAAGGTTTGATTAGAACTAAAGCAACTTAATGCACTTAGTCTTTGTGACAATTGACGTGTGCCACCATACAAATAGCGTTCATTGTAACATTTATTCGTGCATGTTGGTCACGGTATGAAGACGTACGCATATTTATTTACTTTCATTCGACTGATTACATAAGTTGGAGTGAGACGTCACTATTTTTAGACTAACTACACCACAAAATAAATAATGGTACTCTTCTGCTACTAAATGTACTATGATGGTTTTGGTATGATGACTAAATGGCAAATGTTAATTACAAATAAAGTGATGCTAACGCGTAATGAACTCTATGTTATTGACTTTAAGATCTAAATCATCGTTACAGTTGTTGTTTAGCGATAAACTGTTCAAAATTCATATTGTCGCAGACCTTACCCAACTAACAACTCTCATTATCATTTGACACGGATTCTGAATAGTGCGGCTTTATTTTATTCGTCGCTTAGCAAGAGTACTTGTTTCATTCATTCAGGAATACCTGTCTGTAGGTACCTACTCCGTTTTTCAACTAAGTATTGTAGTGTAGTTTAACATCGCGAGTATTGAAAGTTTTTAACATTTCGGTTTAAAAAAGATGTGGAATGCTTTTATAGTCAAGTCAAAAATATTGCATAACGGTTTTTTTTATGTTAATGCATGCGTATTCAGTTTTGTTGTTTTTTTTTTTTAATTTATGTACCTTAACAAGAAAGTATGAAAAATAACAATATTTTTATTTGGTGCCTATCATATTTTATTCGTAAAAAATTATAGGTAACCTATTTTAATTTTTATTATTAATTTCGGATCTTTTGTTCATTCTCTTGCTTTACAAAACGGAGTATAGTCCTAAACAAAAAAATATATTATTATATTTTACTAAAATTGTAAAGGTTGTCTTATTGGATTCGTGAAGCTTGTTTTTCATAGCCACGATACTAAATAAAAAATGACTAGGTATTGTAAATTCAATTTCGCAATGCCGCGTGAGTGCATAAAAATAATAAATTGTTGTAAAGGTGATTGCCGAGTCATTTTCTTTGGGGAGATTGATGATAAGCGATGTTCTGAGGTGCGATTAGTCATACTCAAGCGTAAAACCTGTTCCGCTAAATGTTATCGCGCCTCGTGTTGTGCAAGTTTCTTATTATGAGGGATGATGATTGTATAACATTTAGAAGACTAGACCTGGGTAATATAATACCACTGCAAAAGCGAAGCCGGTAACCGAGGAAACAGAGGCAATGATTGTAAGGACTAACATTATAAAAGAAGTAAGACTAAAACTTTACAATAGCTAGTAAATGGATTTGATTTTATTACTGATGTAGAAAGACTTCTGAATGCCTTGTCGTCACGGATAAAAAAAAATGTTCAGAATTAAAATTAACTATTAGGTAGAGGTACGTCTTCATCGATTTCAAGAAAATTAAAAAATCCAAATTTTAAATATTAATATCATGTATAATTTCATGTAAAAACGGCAATTATGACCTTTGAAGATGTATAATACCATTATAAGGAACATTACTACTTACTGTTATTACCATATATGAAACAAAGAATTTATCTAGACATCACGCGGTAAATCCTTATAAGGTTGTGGCGTTCAACATTCTGCTTCACATCTGTGAATAGGTATATTGAAGGCCTCTAAATACTTAGATCACAAGTAGAGCAATTTTTTTACAAATACCAAAAATACGAAAAGCTAGGCTTTAATCTCATAATTATTTTTTAACTTGTTGCAGATATTTTTAATTTGTATCGTTCTGTAGACATCATTCATAATAGTATGTAGTATAGTTTTATTGTATACATTGGTTGACATACAATAGTAATTTTGCTTCCATTGTGATAAACTATCTTCGTTATCATGTCCGACTTCCGACTGCCTAAATAAAAACACAGAGTCACAAAATATTACTTGTAAACGTAAGTGCACGTTTATTGTTTTTACCATCTTAATTTAATTGTGCACTCGAACCGCTAGCTAACTAATAGTGGTCGTTCTTGAGGTAAAGTAAGAGGTTACAGTGTGGGAAGCTGACGTCCTCAAGTGTAACGGTGGTTTGCCAGTTATATAGAATACTATCACTAATGAATTTGCGTGCTCATTATGCTGAACTTGGATCGTCTGTAACCTTTTATAGAGGCATAAAACTATTTGAATCGATAATATTTACATTAACTATTGATGTGTTTACTGTAGCTTCTTAATACTTACAAATATGTTTACATATACTTCGCTATTACCACGCTGCGGTTTATCCTGAATTATTATGTGTTTAAAAAATGGTACTTAATCGTCTTAATCCATGGCAGTTTTTACCTAGTTGCCTGACTATTTCATAGAGGGTCCTTATTTTCTGTACCTGATCTTTAGAAACGTATCTACGCCACAGCATGTTATTATCCTTGCGACAAAGAAGTCTAGAATTGTTTAAATTGTCCAACGATAATAAACAGCAAAGCCTGCAACTAAAAATATATTATGATCATCAAGAGCGCGCTTCTCACAAGCTATGTTTATTTTATAAGTCGTTAACGCTTGCACTCCGAGGAGCTTTTAATATTGCTTCAAGGCAAAACCAATTTTCATATCATGATGGTATTATTTTGCTTATTCATAAAAACATTAATCTCATCAAACGTGTGTTGCTACATTGCTGCTCGCCAAATACCTTAGCCTAGGCCTTTAAAAAGTTTTCAATGGCGTTCTTTAAATATTTGTCCATACTTATTGAAAAATTAAATGAAGTTTCTGAACTTAATGAGTAGCAGTAGAATGATTGACATGCGAAAGGAAATAAGAATAATTCGAACATACTTAATAACAATACGCAAGTAACACGTTTTGAAGACAATACCAGAGTCCTTTAAGGTTTCTTTGTATAAAAAGGTGAAATTCTACAAGCTCTCCTTACGTACCGTGCGTATGGCACAACAAAGCCCATTGTCCTGTACTTTTACGGATTCAGCAACTGTTGCATTAAATACTGACAATTAGTACTTAAACGTAAGAAGCTTACAAAGTATGGTAATTATATTCTTTGAACACCATGGGAACATTTCCGCGTTGTAAATAAATATTCCACTCCTATTTTAGTGTTTACGAACTAAAATGGTATGTTGATAAATATAGCGAAGTATTTTACTAACCTAAGCGTAGGTGGTCTTTTAAAAATTCGATAAAACGAATGATTTTCTTTAGAAACCATTTCAAAATTTCAGCTCGACTTAAACAAATACAAATATGTAGATGTAGATAGAATAAATGTTAAATGACGGAGATTCTCTACAATTATGATTTTTGCTCCACAGTGGGAGTAGTACTGGCTGTACCTACCTATTTAATTCGCTTTCATAGCGTCGAAAAAATTAATTATTAACATACCATCAATAGAACAAAAAGGTTATAGGCATGGGAGAACGATTATGGAAATAAATTGTCGGTTGCCTAGTTATAGACGTATGATGTAATGTCGGGAACGACGGGACATCGGCCGCCTGCAGCGGCGCGTTATCGAGCCCGTACTTAGATAATACAAACCTGGACCTGTTTCAGGTATTACGGAAATGACGCCCAGGGTAATTGAAAATGTGTGTAGTCTGTACGTTAGATAAATGGGTTTTAATCAACTATTTGGATATTTATTTGTTTTGCAATCAGTTAGTTGAATAGAATTGCGCATTTCGCTGTACAACCGGCCATATTAACTCTTGAAATTGTAATGTCTGATTAAAGTTTATCAACGAAGGCCTTTTGTAAATCATGGACGTAAGGGTTGATGATGCGTAGAATACCACAATGAAGATAAAAATATATCTTGATGACGTGGTAAACGCAAATGTCTAATTTGGTGTGCAGATTTCGTGGCAAACACTTGTAAGACAATGCCTACCGAATATAGGTATATACATACAAAATTGTTAGATGTCGCTTTTCTATGTCGCTGTAGCAAATCGTTCTACGGATTCTAAAATATCTAACAAACGCGTCCTAGTTCCCCGTTTTTGCAAACCAATCGAATCGATCAAGTCGTTGCAAGTTACGCGTATACCGGCATAGATTACCTTGCCGCGTCGCTCCAATAACTCGGCCCCCTGCCGTAGGTGTCAAATAGAATTGCTAATAGTTGAAAGGTGCTCACTTGTCCGTTGCGAAATTTTAGCGTGGGATTTCGCTACCTTCGCTCGATTGCGCAACCATGGAAGCCCTTTCATGGCCTATGCATCCTTTATAGGTTTAGTCTGCAAGTGCCTTCATATGGCGTTCCTACTTGTTCAAAGACAACTTTCGAATTTCATCAGCTCGGATTTGTCCGGCACCGATTCGTACTTACAATCCGCTGTAGATTAAGTTTTTCAAATATTTACGAAACGTTTTATGACCTGCTACTGCTATTAATACGTTGCGTTTAAAGACCAATTAACATGCTTAACCAATAATTTTATTACGATTAATACATATTTGCATGTAATTATCGTGTTAATTCTCTTTGTGAGGTCAAAAATGTTAGTCGTGCTGGTTTAAATGACTCTTTAACGTAAGTGCAAAGTTTGTTTTATTAAATAAGCCTAACGAGCACAGGCAAGAAAGATCTTTTAGCGCCTTTTTTAAAGTCCAGGTCATTGTCCCCCTGAAATGCGTCGGCAAGAAGGTCACTCCATTATGATTTATTAGTAGTACTAGTGTAAAATTCTTAACTTAAAGAAACAAAGATCTACAGTCGGTCAAACAGTGACACACTTTGAACAGCTTTGAACAGCATCGTCTCTTATCTCTCAGCCACTGTGAACCGACACCTAGTAAGATGTTACCTAAATTCACGAACTAAGCCTTCGTAAAATATTACCAACAGTGATGCAATGTGACTAGTCATTGAACGATTGAGATGTGTGTATGTTTACTATACTTAGTTTATAGTTATGAAGGAGGTAGAATGTGTATGTATAGGTTCTGATACTACAAAACGGATTTTTACTTTAATAGTAGCTGGTGCTGGTGCGCGAGAAATTCACTCAATATCTTTATAAATTGTAGCCTATGTATTATTCTGATGTATAAGATACTATATTATTGTAAAGTTTAATTAAAATCCATTCAGTAGTTTTTTAAGTGAAAGAGTAACAAACATCGCAATACCATACAAACTTTCGCAGGATTATTTTAGAATGCACACAATTTATATTTTTTATTATTGTGGCAATAAACATTACAAATCAATATTTTAAATGCTTTAAGACAAAAATGCGTATCCTTCTTAGTGTATCCGCTGTGTTCAGTTAATTTACTGCGTCAATTAGCAATAGGTACAGTTCAATTCAAGGCTACAAAGTAGTTACATCACTATTATCGATGCCGGTTGCATCTTAACGCATGCCAGCTACACCGTCAAATGCAATGTCTCAATGTTATTTATTGACTGCTTTTCCATAAATTATTATTAGTAGCGTTGCGATAGAATTTTCTATCGAAGATTTAATGAGTGGGCAATCTGTTGTTGATCAGATAAATACGACGTTTATATATTACTCGCAATAGTGATTTGTTATGTTAAGGCGACCAGCTCTTCCTGTTTGGGATTTTTTATTAGTATGTAATAAAGTTGCCTTACCTTAGTTAGTCCTTATCAGACCTACTCAATAAGCGATTTAAAAAAAATGTGTATATTTTACGAGTTTTGAAGAAATATGTACCTATGTGGCGCTAAATACATGGGCTATCTGACATTGTTCACGCACTGACTTGATTGAGAAACAAAACTTAATCGTCCTTGAAGTTTCCGATATCGCCTAAGTTATATTTATAACAGCCTACCATTGGAGAGTAGTTAGGTTCTGTTGTGTGTGAATTGGTAAGCATAGCGTTATCCATTGCATTGTCTACATATCAACGCAGCGCAGTTTGGTTTAGCGTACAATTTATGGCGTGGAATATTCATCAATTGCTCATTCAAGTGAAGAAGAATAATGGTTTCATAAATCAGCTGGATTTACACAACGCTGAATAGTATGGGGGGCGGGGATGCAGATGAGCTTTGCGCCCTGCTTCACTGTTTACTTTGCGCTGTGGGTAGTTTGAGGGAGGTGTGCAAGAAGGAACCCAGCCGAATCATAAGGCTTGTGTCATGGCGGGTTATGAGGACATCGTTGGTTCATTTCTGGAGAAACTGTACTATTAGTTCTATCGGTACCATATTTTATAGAAGCATAAAAAAATATTGGCAATTATAAAATTAAAGACGACTTGGTGTAATTAGTAGTGTAGTGTAGTGTAGGTACGTCAGAAAGTAATATAACCATTGTAGTGTTTGCTTGCTAGCAGTTCTAGCATCTCTTGACGGAGGAAGTCAAGGACCTGAATTACAATATGAAATTGAAAAAGTTTTGAAACTCCTTGACGAGTACGTAGAATGTAGATATTACACACACGAATTAATGTTCACGTACAATGTGGAATGTTCTTGCCTCCAACCTTTTTTTATGTCTCACTGCTGGGCACGGGTCTCTCCCCACAACCGGGAAAGGCCTGGAGCACACTACACCACGTTGCTGCAATGCGGATTGATGGAAGGAATGTAATAATGGGACAGAATGTCGGCTCAGCTAGTAATTAAATAAAATACACTGTTTTATCTTAATCTCATTAAGGTATGCGTAACTTGTTGACGGTTCGAAGGGCTTTAGATGCATAGATATTCTTTTTTATTACTGATTCTTTACTTGCTTCATTCAGGTGTTCCGCGCTCTTCATTAAAGATTTCACTACAAAGTGAATAATTAGCTTAGGCACCCCCAAGCGCAATTGGTTCACTTTAGGTACTAGAAGGGGTCTGATACTCGAGACACCAAAGTACTTAATTGTGATACATGGGATGTTAATTGGCTTAATTGCGTTCTACACTAGAGTGTAGAGTGAATGCCTACGAGGTGTATACACTTTCGACAGAGAAATTACCTGTACCTATAGGGAGATTAGGTAATAGGACCGGTTCACTCTGCTTTAAATCTTTATTTGTTTTACTAATAGTACTTAATTCTGACCGTTGGTGCATCATGTAATTGGACACCGAGTACGTTAAGTAAAGGAATCAGTACAAATACTGTTATTTTGTATCAGTCAATTTAGCAGCACCCTGAAGTTCGCGACAGTTCAGTTGTAAATTGTAATAAACTTCTTCGTTTCAATATAGGATAGGAAATAGCTATTTTATAACACTGCAATTTTCTTGTTACGCAGTAACGAGTTATTTATTGCGTACAATAAATATATAAGGAAGCTATTAGATAAGTATATGTATTTAAAATAAGCTTCATCCCGTTTGTCCATTGCACGACCAATACATAACGTTCAAGGTGTCAGTTACACCGGACGCATTCGAGTGCAAATTGCAAATGAGGTATCGTTCAGGCTTCAGTGCAGAAACCTAATGAGTGCTTTGAGATATTGCGCCTTTAAATCAGTCTAGTTCTGCATCTACGAGTACCAATTGCTTGCCCGTGGGCCTATTTGTGCTCGCTGCATTCGGCTTTCGAACGTTGCCGGTTTTTGATTGGTCAATGTCGAGCGATCATTTTACAAGCCCTACACGATTTAGTGACTGTTATGTTGGCTCTTTTAAGGAGTATCTATAATAATTGATGTTTGACAGTTAAGAATTAGGTAAAAAAATGTCAGCGATGTTACACTGTACCTACAGGATTTCTGTAACATAGATTTACGGTCATGGGTCAGACAGCCGGAACGATGGTCAGACACGAGTAAAACACTTACTACCGTATGAAGATGATATGAATCAGTATGAAGCTTGTAGGTAAAACATCGAGTGCAGTAAAACTGATACAGCAAATAATCTCTACAGCGATGGAATATTTAGGTTTATTGGTACTCGTGTAGGTATACAAAACGCGCATATACCTATTCAGGCTTATCTTAATGCTTATTTAATTTACGTACACCGAACTGTTATCCAGTGTTAAAACATGTTTTGTGGACGTTGTGGTATCATTATGTGAACATATGCTCATAGCTTCGAGCATGGAAACAGATGTGCTTGAAGGTATGGTTATTAGTTTCGTAATAAATATTCTTGCCGTCCAAAATGTAATAAGTAGTAAGTATGTGACCGTTTTGGTTCTTTTTTTATCTTAAATCTATACTAATATGAAGAGCTGAAGCTGAAGAGTTTGTTTGTTTGTTTGAACGCGCTAATCTCAGGAACTACTGGACCGATTTGAAAAATTCTTTTTGTATATAATAGTTACATTCATGAGGAAGGTTATAGGCTATCAAGCATTACGTTACTATTCTTAACGCGGGTAAAATCGCGTGACACTGCTAGTGAGTAATAAATGAGAACACAGACCATAGTCGCCTCAAATAACGTCTCGGGCATCCACCCTTCCCAACCAAAATACAAAGAACTTGCTACCTCGCTTCAAAGCGGGTTTTGAGGACAGAGGCGATAAGTACCTTTGTGCCTCTGTAGGTGTATTAGTTCTACCACCTGTTGGAAATAAACTGCTAGTTTGTGCGCAAGTGATGATTCAATCGTGTCATTTAAGCTGTCAGCTTTAAAATGTTCGGTCACTAACTTAGTTCTCTGCTCGAGTAAGGGCCTCGAGGTTCCTTACCGACTTAACGCCGTTTGGCAGTAACTATGCAGTTAAGCTATAAAACAGTATTAGAATTTAAACTTTAATGCGTAATATAAAAAGCGGCTTTGCATAAAAAACACAGTTAAGATGGCAGGTAACTGTTCCGTATTTACACAATTTAAAAGTCGTTAAAAGAAATCTCACCCACAAATTAACCTGTTAAAAAAGTTAATTGTCACTTGCGTACAGGTTTTTAAAGCGAGGCAATGAGTTTCCGTTGACTGTCGCGAGATGTAAGATAGTGTTGTTTACAACGTGCTAATTGATCCGTATCTGTAACTGTTATGTTATAACAAAATTAAACGAAAAAAAAAAATTATAGTGATACATATAAGTACAAAAAGAATTCTTAATTATTATAATCTTAATGAACTGAAATTAAGATTCAGATTCATCTTCAATACGAGTGTCGTTGGACGAAAACTTATCAAGTTTTTGATGCACGTACTTACTGCAAATTTGCAAATTTAATATTAAATTTGAAAAAGACTAAAGTCAATTAGTACCAAACGTGAAGCACCAGCTTTCAAATAAAAAGGAATCATCAAAATCCACTCACCCAGTCAAAAAAATACAGTCGAATTGAGAACCTCCTCCTTTTTGAGGTCGGTTGAAAATGAAAACATTTAAAAAAAAACTTGTTTTGTTTACGATACGGGTCATAGACCCATGTATGGGTTGCGTCATC
>DWAV01000359.1:0-20986 GCA_018231305.1 Noctuana lactifera
AAATTTATGTAAAAGTGACATTAAATTAACTCCAACTCTGACATTAAATGCCAAATCTGACTTCAAATTCGAATATGATAAACACAGTATAACACAATACATGATCATATTTGACATAACTGTGAACAGCCCCACTTGTAAGGCAATCTAAGTAATTATTATACGTAGGTTTACCCCATAAACTTTGGGATACCTAGCCACCAGTAAATTTATATTACAAATAAGACATTTATTTGGAGAAAACCATATTATATTCAATATCCAGAAAATATATTCCATAGTTTATAATTAATTCTATGTATTACATTATAATTGTTATAAAAACAATTTCATATTGGATTTGAATACCTATATAAAAAAAATTATAAAGGTAGGGTTATGTTACATGTATGACATGTATGTATTTAAATGTTTTTACTTATTGTGTTTATCCTTGTTTGTCGGAAATCATGGCATCCCTAACATAGCAGCTATTGTGAGCGCTCACTGCAATGGAGGCAATGAAGCGTAGTTTAAGATAAGCGCTGTACGATGGCCGAAAGATCATTATTATTATCGCGGCTTTGTCGGCATAATTTGATGCAGACAATCCCGCTACGAGTGTAAGTTATTACGACATCTTAATAAGCATTTAGGCGCTGTCTATTTGAGATTACGAGTACAAATTTGAGTTTCATTTTGTTTTGATTTATCTTGTACGTTTTGTTTTGAAACTTGTATTCACAGCATTAGTGATTGTGATAAGTTTAAAATAAACGTAATATGATTCTGGAAAGGGTATTAATTGCGATGTATTGAATGTTGCAAGTATCTAACTATTTCATTTAAAGTATTATAATCATAGCCGGAGAATAAGCAAGTTAAAACAATGTATACAAATAAAATTTTAATGAGAACAAAATTTAAACCCAAAATATAGACGAGATTGGTCAAAAAACGCTAATAAGGACTCTCCGCTGAATGAGGCTCTCTACCTGATGATTGCGACGAGACCAGACACATCCATATATCTTGCCGACGAAAAAATTAAAAGGAACGTTCTTTCCGCACCGGCGTGGCGTGGCATTTCATAAAAAAAAACACAGGGAATGCCTGATTAAAATGCGTACCATTCCGAGTTCCAAGGAGTGTGGGGCCAGGTCGTGGGACTAGATTAGTTTCGGCCACAATTTGTTTTTTTCCATTCATGCTCCGGTTTGTAAGGCAATCGTGTCGCAGTTTTTTAGACAAAGACGTGTCAGGTGAAATAGGCATTTCGAGCGCGTTATGTAACAAGTTGTTAAACTTTTTCTGTATCAGACCGAGTACTTGTAAAGGTATAAGGCCTTGAAATGATATTAAATGAATTATATGAAAAGATTTGCTTTAAGCAATCGTAATAGATGTACCTAGTTTTATTACCTATGTAGGTGTTTAGGCCTTGAAACGTTGGGCGTTTACTAACAGATGTATTGTATTGATAACAATTGAAATTTAATATGCAAAAATGAATTACGTTATTGTTTTGAACAGTATAGGCAGTAATCATTTATCACGCTTTTTATGATATTTCATCTAGTGGTAAAATAATCTAAAACTATGTTGCAGCTTTTTATAACTCAAAAAGAGATTGAATTATCTAAGAATGTAGCGCCCTTCAAATTTTCCACGTGAGATTTTCCGCTAACATCATGAGCTAAGTGGAAAACCCCGGTCTAAATTCACCTATCATCAAGTAAATGTCGTTTTCACGTACCGCACCTCCACCAGTTTCTAGGGGTACCTACTTAGTGCAATGTAGTGGCATAAAGGGGAAATAGAGCATCTCTGCATCAGAGTGCGCCCATTAAAACCACGTGTGTGTCACCGCTCATTGCTGCGCTCCGGTTACCAAAAATACTATTTTGTTACTACTAAATATGTAGAGTAGTACTTTTGAGTAATATTTTTTGTTTGTTATGGTGCATCCACACCGCAGTCACTTTTTGTGGAGCAACAGAATGCAACACGATAACATTAGGTAACATTCAGTAAAAATAATCTTGTTTAAATGCCTTAAACTAATTATATTAATAGATATTTTCATTGAAATAGTTTTATTTATCTAAATTATTGATAAAAAATATTATACCTACTTACTTAGGTACACTTAAAGCAAAATCAGTACCTACCTGAGTAAGTAAATACCTAATTTAACGTCAAGTGAAACTTACACTACCCTTTAAATTAATTTATCAAGTGACCTATAAAATTGGGCAATGTGCTCGTTTAAAAATATTGGAAAATGGTAGCCCAATTCGTTAGAAGGAAAGGATGTGATATTTCACTCGGTTTAATGAACTCGCTTGCGACCCAATTACGTCACACAAATTAATGGTGCTATTTTTGTCGTAAAATAGGATTTTGTGTCGTAAAGCGCCTTCAAAGATAAAAGATTGGTTATAAATATAAAAAGTGTTTATCTAGTATGTACCTACACTAACCAACATGATGTATATTGAAAATGTTTTGTTGCCACTAGTTGGTTACAATACAACGATTAATAGGCTTATGAAGTTTTAATAAAATATCAAGTTTCGCCAAGCCCTTACAACCTGTAAACATTATATCAATATCTTTACAGTCAAAGTTTACTTTGGAAACTCTAAGTTGAACATAAATAGCTCCGTCGAGTGTTCCACGACTAATTTCAATAATTTCAAAACAAACAAGCAATAGGCAAACGAACGATCAAAATTTCTGGAAGCTTGCTTGATAATTTGTTTGCGCCCTTTACCATGCGCTCTCTGTGTTTGTGCCTCGTTCCATAATATTTATACTAAGGGATCAACTCGACGATTTATACACCAGCTCCTTAGTTCACGGATGTCATTAGGATAAATCTTCCTCTCATTGGTATACACACACACACTCACATCCCCGTCTAATTGCTCTAGCTGTCTTATTTGAGCTCAAGATAAAAAAGAGCTTATTTGTATTTATTTAACTGCTTTGTGATATTAGTGTTAAAGCTGATAAAAATTCTTCGAAGAAAAAACCTTTTTCATTGTCTCAAAGCACGAAAATGTTTAACCGCACCGCATTTAAGGACGTAACAATAAAAACTTACAAACAGTAGCCGTTGTGTACTGTGGCACATTTTATCACTGTATTATGTGAAAGTATACCAAGGAGCCTAGTAAGTAAAAAGAAATCCAAGCGAGAAAAGGCCAAAGAAAGTGGATTTAAAATAAAGTAGGGGAAATTTGCTCTCGTAGACATCAAAGGCTCTCAATAAATTCCACTTATTTTAACAGTCGCTAGTCGCTACGGTGAGGCACATCTGTTTCTAATAAACTTGACTGAATAAAAAAAACATGTCACCGTTTCTCATATTTATTACCCAGAGCTTTTTAAGATAAATACGTTCAGCTAACATTAAGTACGATAATTCATATTTTGTTTTAAAAGGGCTACTTTATGTGACATCTAAAGTGTAGTTAAAAATATGTTCTGAAAACACTATGGATAATAACGACAAATGACGATGGCGTTATAGAATTTAAAGATGACTGGTAGGTATTTGAAAGATCCCTAGTTTTTAGAAGATACAAGTTAATTAAAACTTGTAAAAATAGTAGTCTTAGTTTTAAAGTTAAGAATATGTCTTAACGAAATAAATAGTATCAATAAAATGAAACACATACAATAACTATAAAGCAAGTTATATATCTTTATCAAAATAATTTTTCATCACTTTTAGAACATAATAATTTATAAGAACTTAAGTGCTTTAATTCTGCAAAGACCCGTCCTGGCTAGTCTATACAGCTTGAGCTCTAACTAGGGTTGCCTAGGGATATGTCCGGCTTTTGAAGACGGTGTCCGGCCAAATATTTACGTGTCAGGCTTATTTTGTTTTTGTTAGTCTTTTTGTCCATGTGATTATGAGAACGAGCGCGCGAGTGAAACACCGTGCGAGGTGCAAGTACATAATGTAAATGCATATTAATGGATAGGACTGATAAGATTTATTGGTATTTGATCGCTACTTTAACAAAAAACCGTAATTTATGTCATTAAGAAAGAAACACGAATATAAAACAGTAATTTTTTGTAAAAAATAAATAACAGGTTTAAAAAATATGTCCCCCATTTAAAACAAAAATTCCGGCTAAAAATCTATTGCACCAAATTCTTGAATTTTAGGACTCTGGTAACCCTAATTTCAACAGAGTAAACATTTCGTCGCCTGTATTATTTCTATCCTGTCTAAGGAACTCTGCCAAGAGTGTTTATTTTTTCTGTCACGTAGCTGCACCCCTATTACAACAAAGTGGTGTGTAGAAATAAAATAAATATTTTCGGCATAGAAGATTACTGGGTTCACTTAAGTACTCGTTACTCGTTTGCTTTTAAGGTCGATATTATAAGATTCTGTTATATTCTTTGTATGAAATTTTAAGAAAAAAAGGAGTTTTAAAGAGATAACTAGTTCAGGTCGTCGCCTGCATACATTGATTTAAAACTTGATCCCACAAATTGCCTCATTCAGTTGCTTTTAGGAGAATTTAGAATAACTTTTTCGACTGACGACGAAGTGACAGATGAAATCATAAAAAAAAGGGAAAAAGTATTTAAAAGTTTAAAACAACATAAAATAAGGCGCATCTCAAGTTTTAATTAATCAATTTGCTTCCAACCCCAAACATTTGACGTGACAAGGGGGTTAATTTCCAAGGATTGCGGCTAGGTAAAATTTTAATGAAGCTATCTCGCGCCCACCCTTAACGGCCGATAAAAGATTTAACAGGTTCACCGTCAGCGTTGAGGCTAACACATCAAAACAAACGAACCTCCCGACAATTTAGGTTAAGTGTTATGAGAAATTTGGCCAAAATAATATCATAGAAATTACGAGTAATTACTAAATTGGGTAAAATTAATATACGAGTACCAATTGAAACCAATTGAAATTGATTTTATTATTTGCATATCGTTAAATGAGTTACTTATTTCCTATCATTCGAGGAAATATTACTATAACACTATTTGCTTTTTCTTTTATCCGAAGTACCTAAATCAAGCTCTTTATAAAAAGCGAAAAAATGAAGAAAATCGGTGTGCCAGAAAATGAGTTCAATAGCGCCTTTCTATTGCATAAATCTAAAAGCTGTCTCTAATTGAATATTCCCTTTGCGCAAAACCGTCTTACTCCACCCTTTTAAAATAAAATATAGGCTGAAAGCGAAACATGTAAATTTTATCGTGTCTGGGCACGGCCGCCCGCCGGGAGCGGCTCAGATTTTTTTCCCAGCCAAGGTAAAGGAAGAAACTTGGCTCGTATTTTCCGCTAAAAGTTCCCCTATTGCTATGTTCGTCGAAATACTTTTGACTTACGGAGCGAGTTATAAAAGTACGGCGTATTGTACGGATTTGGACAGAACTAACAAATCATTTCGAATACCAGAGATTTTTTCGAGTAGTTTTGTGAATACGTCAGTGATCATTCTTTACGAGATTGCTTTGCTTGGCTAAAGTTTTGTTAGAGCAAAAATATCTAGAAATGAAAATGTGTTTGTTCAATTCATATTTTATCAAAAAGGCAGTATGTATACTTATATTTCAATTTCAATCATAATATTGCAAACGAGTATTGTCGTTTTGATACTTTCTACAGCTAAAGCTACTTTAAATACTGTTCGCTCTATCTCTATTCTGCTTCTACAATATTTACAGTTACAAAATTATTTTTCTTTTATCAAAATTATTTAAAATGTTGTTCGCGTTCGTTTACAGTAAACTTTCCAGCCATGTTTCAAACACTGTAGTTTTAAGTTTCTTGCGGACAGTTTGCGTGTCTAACCGCTTGAAAATAAATTTACCTAATTATTTATTTCTGTCCAATTTTTCTCATTTTTCGTGTGCCTTTAGGCTCCTTAGTTTTAATAACAACAAGAGATGAAAATGGCTGGAAGCTATAAAAAGTTATCTAATATAAAGCGGTTGAATTTAAGGAATCTAGCTTTTCGTCTACTGCTAACTCATACTACGGACTATCCACAGTGTCTTGACTTTCACCCCATAATATTATTACGACGGCTCCATCGGCGTCGTCAGTAGGATTATATTGCTGTTGCTAATTGTTTTCTAGATAAATCTTAAAGCTCCTTATATAAAATGCAATCTCAGTGCTCGAAAGAATATATTTTATTATAACGATGAACCTAACGAGACACGAGTATGCCATTAACAACGATATTTTAATCGCGTTTTGATGTCATATTAAATAAACATTAAATAGTTATTAAATACAACGTAAATAATTGATTTCGGTTCATTACAAAACAAAGCCTAATGAGTGAAATATAATTCCCGAATGATAACAACCACGGGTTGGAGCAGAAAAACTATTGAACATATTTTATTCTCTTTATGTGTGATATTTAATATGGTGTGGAGCGTGCCAACAATGAACGCATGGCTTCCGACGATAAAGCAGCTGCCGGTACGTAACTCAACACGTAAAGGTGGAGGCTGACTTCCCTAGACATTTTTATGAAAGTAAATTGGCAATCGCACTTACGATCTTTACTTTTAGTTAGATCTGACATTAAGTACCATCCATATAAAATTAAACTAAAGATGTTAGTAATGGTTGAAGCTACCTCTGCCTGCCGTTCGAGGCGTATGGCTTCCCCCATGACAAAAAAAGTACACAATAAAGAACAGAATAAATTAAAACTAACCGCCGATATCCGAAAGGTTAAACACGTAAAATGTTAACTAGCAGTTATGTCAAATCAATTTTAATTTCTGTGCGTAGCATTTGAAACCCAAATCTGTGTTTGACAAACGATTCCGTAGTAAAATTTTACATCAAGATCACAAGGAATCAAGCGTTATTTAAAGCAATAACTTATTAAGATAGCCACGCTTTTAGGAGCTCAATAGATATTTGAAGATTAGTTCATTTTTGTATAGCGTAGTACCTAGTCCTTGCGGCAGTAAAATTCTGACCAAAAATTAGAAATTTGACATTTCTCATACTATTTATATAAAGCAGCTGGTCATCACTATAGTAGTATTTGTCTACGTAATGGAATCTATAAAGTGCAACCGGATACAGTGTAAATAGCAGCCACAGCTTTTTGTAAATAATTCTCAACAATACAATAATGAGATTTGTTTACATAACAACCATGGAATTAAACATCTGTCAAACTGTATTTGGTATACATTTTATCTGTGGTTTTGTTAACATGGTAATGTACAGCTTGTCGACGGAAATGCCTAGGTAGATAAAAGTACGTTCACTAAGTAAGTGTATACTTAATAGGTTTATCTTTGTATATTAAATTACACAGAAATATAATAGTATAAATATTAATTGCCTAGGACTTGTTTGTCGTAAGTACAAATTTGTGTGTATGAACACAATAGACGAAACTACTTGAAGATCAAATTATAGATAAATTCCTTCCCTCTCTGGTGCGCTCAAAGAGTAATTGGTATCGCATGCAATTTTTACAGCCAATAGGGCGTTTACGGCTATAATAAATACGATTTATCTCGTAACATCAACAGCGGATTGTATGTTTACTCACAAAAAATATAAGATATACAGATTTCAATCTGATCAGCCCTGTTATTTGATGCAATGCAATGAGAACAATGAATGCTGCTTCCGATTATGCGAGAAACAGCTACTTTTAAAATTTTACTGAAACATGTAGATATATTTGACATCATTTATGTGGCAATAAGAATACAAAATATTAAATAGGTATTATACTCGTACATACCAATTCCTTTTTAATAGTCTGACATTGATGAGTGTGTATGAAAAAAGCTAATGATGTGTAATCAAATATGGAATTCCGTTCCATTCCATTGTAACGCATTACAAACTCAAATGTTATCTTGTAATCATTAAGAATTATGGACTCCGTGAGACTGCAGGTCTAGGAAGTAAACACATTAGTATAACACAAAGGTCGAGGTATTCTGTGACAAGGCCAATTAGAACCTGTTTCAAACTCTCCTGGGAATGGTAAAACAAATGATGATACAATGAATAGGATTCTTGTGATGCAAATAGAACAACATACCTACATACTTATCGAGAGGTTTATTAAATAATAAAGTAATATATATTTTTAATCAATTCTAAGAAGGAAGGAAGTTCTCAATTCAGGCTGTCTTTTTTTAAAAATTAACCGATTTAAAAATTAATTTTTATTTGGGACTTGCAGTTTGGTTCCACAGTAAAGTTATGATAACTCTATAGTCCTCCCCAAGACTGTAAAATACATTCTTGAATTCAGTACAGTAAGAAATAATTTCACGGATAATCACAAAGGAAGGATTATTACGATAATGACGGATCAGATGTAAGAATTTAAAAAATTATTTATTGTCAAGTGTAGAAAATATAGGTTGCAGTAAAATAATTCAAATACAAACTAGAGTTGTACTAACATTAATTACCACAAAATTAACAGTTCTATATAAACAGACATTAAAACAAAACGAGTCGTTAAACTAATTACAATTGACGTTGGTAGTTCTCAATTATGACCACAAAGCCAACAGAGTGAAGCCCATAAGCCCGATTTACATTTAATTACTAGTGTCTCAGTTGACTCACCGTTTATTTCATTGGCTACTTCATCCGCCTAAAAATTGGTTTAGTAAGCAGAAAAAAAAAATTAGGTACTAAACTACGACTTGTACAAATTTCATATTCAAACTATAAGGAAATAGATGTGTTTATACTCGTAGTTCTCTACCAATAAGTTTCAGATTCATAGTTACTCGTAAGCACAAAGATTCTAAGATGTACATTAAACTTATTTCTTCTTACATAGCTGAAACGATAAACACTTTCATTTCCTCCATAAACGATTGAGCTGAAACGATTGTTTTTCAAAGGTTTGTTCAATCGATGGGCCGATAGATATCGGCTAGTGCCTCAGGTAGTAACGAGTAATTGGAGTCCCGCAGGGCACACATTGGGAGCCCCTCACGCGCCCGGATTGCTTTAATGACATACATTGAGGGCTTTTTGTACCGTACTCACACTAACTGATTTGGGATAAGAAAGTTTTATCGCCGAAGAAAGAGGTTTGTTCAATTCTTCAAATATATTCCGACGAATATTTTTAGGTTGGTTATTTGTAGGGTTACTTGAGTTTTGTCTGTGTGATAGAAACCGTAGATTTGGTTTCAGTAGGCACGTAGTTTAAAAATATGAGATGAACTCCATTGTTAAGGTCACGTAGAAATATATAGACCGACAAAGACTTTACAGACCACATATATTATATCTCGACGCGTTTGTTGAATATCAATTGTGGTACTAGTTCATAACCATACTCCAAATCTTTATTAGGTAGAGTACGAATGGATATACATGAATAAATGCTCTGAGCCAACCGAAGCACTGCATGTCTAAAGCTATTAAAAAACTAGATTTTGCCGTTTAAAACACTATACCTACGGATGTTGTAAGATACAGTTGAGCTCAAATGTCTCTTGTTATTTATTATTCACAGGATGAAAACTGGAAAGTGGAATAAACCGTCAACTCGTACGTGACTGTGCTTGTCTGTCGCTCCTCATTGCGAAACAGCTTTATGCTTTGCGAGAGGACCATTTCCAAAAATAACCTTTTGCTAACTAGTTCACTTTGTGGCTGTCTCGGATTAATTAGGTTTCACAGATTCAAAATTGTTTACGGCGCGCTTTAAGAGAAGCGAGGAAAGTTTTCCTTGAAAATGGAATAATACTCAATTAAAAGCTTTCAAAAGAATCTGTTTCGACCTACAGTTAATTAATGATTTTACTGCAAAATAAGACATAGTTTGCGTACCTACTCCTGATGTAATTTCAAGGTCATATCGACTAGGTGACTATATATTATTATTATGCTGACAAACGACACAGTATTTACATCTCTCAGTCGAATAATTAAAGAGTTGGTGAGCCTTGACGATAGGTAGGTATAGAACTTTTCGTTACGGTAAGTTTTCTGGTATGATTTCAAAGACGTTCCACGTCAAAATTAAATTGAATGTAACAAACTAAAATGAAATCAAACAAAACACAATAAAATAAAACTCTCAAGCTCTTACGCTGTGCTCTTGTTGCGATCTCAGAGATTGCGACGACGACGACGCGACGTTCCGTTTCTCGTTACGCAAGAAGATGGATCGTTAATCCCGCTTTCTTCTTGTTCAACCAAATTGTGTATGTTCCAAACATTCGAAATAATGGTTGAAACTAAGCCTCATTGATTATGTTAATGGAAACATAAGTATTGTGCATTTGATTTGCAAATTCCTATCTCGTGCATAAATGTGCTCACGCTCGTTGTTTATTTGCTTCCTCGTTATGGAACATTTAGAGTAGAATTAATCGCAAACGAGCATGTTAAGGTGGTAGACCTGGTGCAGTTTGCCGGAAGGGCACTTCTTGGGTACTGCTGTGAAGTAAGTTCTTGTGTTATGGATGGGAAGGACGGATGCCGGAGATACGTTATTCGAGGTGACCAGACCTTCCGCAGACGCATAATTCTACGAAACTGTACTGCACTTGTTAGAGACAGCCTCACTAGTAATCGCCTGGCACCGACAACCGACACACGTGTCGTTTAATAATAATTCTTATAATTTAATTATTTTCCAATTTCATGGAACCAGACAACTTAATGCTAAATAGCGTTCTCTACCAGCCAACCTTGAGAAGTGCAGAGAAATATCAAGATATCCACTTATAGAGTTGTTTACGATGTCATGACGTTCAATGCAGAAGCACTCAATATGTTTTAAATGTCTTATATGTTAAATAGGATTCGGACCTTTAACTTTGGCTCCGGAAGTCGCCACCTTTATAATACCTACACGTTACAATAACACGTTCCGTAGCAACTGTGTTGTAATAATGTAAATTGATTACCACGCACAGCCGGCTTAGTACCTAATTAAAACAGTATGCTGAAGTTTTCTTATCGTTTGAAGTAATTGTTCTATGAAAATAATTAAGATCTTATTATTACAGCCGAACTGGTCCATTTGTGACAGTATTATTAATTTTAAAACAAACTTTTCTCACAATTTAGGATAACTTACTGACACGTTATTCAAAGTTCATTGGGCGTTACTACACTGTTACAGAATAGTCACTGCATTCTGTAACAATAATGATGATATATTTTATTTTTGTACACAAAGTAAAAAAAATGCAGGCCATCTGGTGTACGCGATATGTGCAGACCCATTGGTGTAGTAACAAATAGGACAAATTAAAAATGTTCGCCCATTATTTTAAGTTTACAAGCGAAAGCAAAAATATCATCTGCACGGTAGCAAAACCAAAAAATTCTTTTTAATTTTACGCAACACACAATAGACATTATGCATAATGCATATTATGTGGATAGAATTTTGTTAGTAGATATTTAATTGATGTTACCAAAGCGCTGTAAATTTTATTCTTTACAAAATTAATAAGCAATCCTATTAATGAATAGAATAGCTTATCTAATAGAGACGGCGGATTTCAGCAAATAAGGAGATTAACTTTTTTTTCTTTAGCACAGAATGAGTTCTCTTAGCGTCAGTCTAGTTGATAACATTCAGAATTACAGAAATCTTGTGAAAGTCACCTTTAAACTCTCACGGGATTTCATCACGGATTGTCAATACTGGAACATCTTGACAAACTCGAGTAAAGGGCCTTATAAAAGTCAATCCAACGATCCCATTTAGAACTTTGTTGTTCGCAGGTTTATCGTTTCTTTGATACTTCGACACTTAAACAAGTTATTAAATTTATTCTTAAAGATCTGTTTTACCAAGTTTATACTGACCCTTTTAAGTAATCATTATCAATTACAAAACTATCAAAGAGCTGTAGATTTGTTTACTCTACTTCAAATCAGTGCAAAAAAAATCTTCAAATTAGAAAAACGTTTAAAACGAAACTCCTTTTAAAACAACAAAATCTAAGTCCCATAACAACAGCGTTATTTTTGTAATGAGTAATCGAGAATAGAACCATTACTGGAATGAAAAATGTTCCCACAAAACTGTCTATGTTTATTTAGCGCCGAATTTTAGCAAAGGTTTGGAGGTCTTTTAAACGGCCTTGGCTATGTTTACACTGAAAATCTATGCCGACAGCTGTTTTGTTATTACAGCCTTTGAGCCAAGCCGCCGTGTTACCATTTTGAGATTAATATCGCTAGTGATTTACGAAAATACTCTTACCCTTTACCGTGGGTAGTTTCATTTTTACGAACCTGTAACAAAGAAAAAATTTATTTAATAGTAATAGGTATAACAAAAAATTATAAAATGGATTTTTATTTTGTCAGCAAAATAGAAAGAATGTCGTGATAAGACGTTTAATAGATAAGTGTAAAGAGCAAACATTCCGAATTTTCAGAAACAAGCAATTAAGCTAAATATTCTCAACAGGACGCGTTATTAAAACCATCCTTTTAATAAAACCTTCATTTAATTTAAAAGCTTTCATGGATTCGATAGTTAAAATAACACGCGATCGTCCGAAAAATTACGGTCGGTCGGCCTATCCCAAGGGGGCACTTATACTCTCGCAGAATAATCAACGGGTCCATTTTGTGTGAGAATATCTGGTTTCCCAATTCTTAAACGTGATTGAATGCTCTCACTTTTCGTTATGCTACCGTAAGGCGATTAAAGGCGTTTAAAGCGATTGTTTTTAACCTGATGAATTACAACAACTCAGCGTAGATAATTAATTAATTCGTACAAACCAAAGATTTCAAAGTTACAAATGATATTTTGGTACATTTTATTGTTGAATAAGTTCAAATCGTTTTTTATTTTTACCGTCTAATAGAGAAATATTTTTACTAATATACCTACAGCGAAACACGCCCCAAATAGATATTATTATAAAGAATAATTTCGGCATCAGCTTCACGTCTTCATTATGTACTCGTACCTATTATGAATATTGTTTGCTCTATACCAGTGGCTGTACTCACAACATTTAGAACATTTTATCAAGGTGAGAAAGTATTACATACGTTTAGACAACTTTTGGGTCTTTTGTAACTTATTCGTCCACAAAAATATGGTGCATAGATACTCGCTTACTAGGCAATAGTCAAGGAAGAGCCTTAAGTGCATTCTTTGCGATGCTTTCTCACGGAGTGTCTCACGATGGTACACTTAGACGCCATTTGCCGAGCAAACAGGGTAGCTACGGCTACGTTAAATTCTTTAAAAATCGACGACTGATCATTATTAGTAGGTAGCTAGGAAAAGTAGTGAATAGTGAATAAATTGTTCACCTTAAGCTAAAAATTTGCTTCAAATAAGCTATTTGATAATAGTGAAAACAATAATATTGGTTTTGGAATGATTCAAGCTGTTTTATAATAACAGCGGCGCATTATTATACATTTTAACCACAAATTTTAAAATTAATGGTATGGTTGATTTTGTTTGATTGTATTTTCGCATAAATAGGAATGATATTAATATTGGCTGGATAGTTTACCAGTGTGTATTTTATTTATTATCATAGGTATTATTATAGGTATTCATTTTTGGCCACATTTGAAACTAAGCTTGTACTTGGTATGTCGGATGTGTTCCTTACTTGCAATAAACATTTTATGAAGATTATTTTGATGAATATTTTTATCTGTTCGTAAACTGAACTATGGCAAGTTTTTTAGTTTGTCCAGGATATCGCTGGGACTGTGATATCATTTGTGCATACACAAACATTCAAGATTAGTATTTATAATAAAATTTATAAATCCTTTAATTCACTAGAGTACATTTTAAAAATACTATATTTTCATACCCGGTTCCGTATTATTTTTAAAACGATAAATAAATTTACTAACATTCTATAACCTATAGAAAATTACCTAATTTTCTCAGGCGCATCTAGAAACTGAGCTATCGATAAGCTACTCGTATTTTAACTATGTCTTTCGACACAACAGCAAGTGCACATCTGGTGGGCGTGCGTCGACCTCAGTACCGGTTTACTTATCAACAAAACGCAGTAGTCTATACTCTCCTTGGCGTTTCTTAGTCATAACTGGACTTATCATAGCAAGTGTGCACGTGCCTTTAAACACATTGATAGGTAAACTAGGTAGCTATCAATTTAACATAATGGAATGTAAGTTTTATACCCTTATTTAACATCGTGTCTCATAAATCATTTTTTTGCAAATAAATGTTACTTCATAATAAAAATGTTAATAATCTACATATACTATGAAAACGTATGTACGTCTGTCTGTCTGTATGTAAATAGGTACAGTTTTGATTATGTCATTATCCTTACTAAAGGAATATTTAGGTAATTCCCCTTCCCTCATCTATGTGATTTTCTGCAATCCAGTCGACTTAGATCTCGTAGTCGAAGGAACAGTACTTAATGCATGCACGCTCTAGTTCTATTGTTTACGACTGCATTCAATTCATTTTGCTATAACGGACCCACACACATTGTTTAGGTATTGAAATGCTGGGGATTACATCGCAAGATGAAGTCCGTATGTTCGGGTTTAATGTTTACAAATTACAATTATTCATACTAAGTATGTACCTAATGTACCTATTGCATAATTTCTAATTGTTTTTGTGTAATGAGAAATTCCTACTGTTAAATATTTGAGTGTTTGTAGATGTAGAAAACACTGAAGTAGGGGTAAGAATTATTTTTTTAATATGACATCTCGACATTACTAATTTACACCCATATTTCATTGCGTACACGATAATGTAGAGCGGGGTATCATCTGCTATTTGAATTCTTATCAGATCAGCAATTTTTTAGTCAACCCACTCACGATATAACATACGAGTATCTACATTATCTACTCAACACAATTACAGGATCGTGTCTAATTCAGCTCTTAGACCATAAGATGAAAGTATGTTCGACATAAACACCGCCCTCCAAAAAACTCTAGCAAAAACTAAATACATAATATATGTATAATATGTAATAGTTGAAATTTATACGTGCAATTATTATGAAATGACGGAACTCGGTCGCGTGTCTATTTAATTTTACAATAATTTCTAAGTAATTACACACGTTATAAAATTCAGAACAATTATGGCTATGCAGAGCGCGTGAAGTTGTTTATATATAGCAAACGACTCGTGCTCGTTCCACGAACTAACTCCAAGGTATTCATAGAGATGTTACAAAATCATCTCAAATTATTATTTATCATTACATCATACACATTTAAATGTGGCACATCACTAATTACAATTACCCAAATATGCCGATTAGAAATATGTTAAGTAAACTAAATAAAAACGTTACTTAATTTAGTGTGCATTGTTTTTAAAGTTAACATAACCATTTTCTATCTGTTTGGTACGAGTTAAAGTTATATTATTTTATCTGTGGTATGGGTCTCCTACAAAATAAATAAAGAGCTAAGGGTCTTAAATTAAACATAAGTGAGTCAAAGTGAAGTTACTGGGTTTGAAATGGAGGCGGGATTTTAATACACAATCACAAAGTAACTACCTACCTATAATATTTTATGAAGTTTAAATAATTTTATTTAATTATTATCTAATGATGTCATCATCTTTTTCGATCTTAATGTTTTATTATCGTGGGAATAAAATACTTTAAGAATATTCTTTTATAATTCTATTATAACTATGATGTTTAAACCTTAATGTAGTTCCTACGAGTAATATTATGGTATAAATTGTATTATTAAATTATTATGTACTCTCTAAATGCCTGACAGTGTTCATAATATAACGTCTTGTGAACATGCCTACAATTTGAAGAAGCTAACATAATAAGCGAGACTACACAGTACAACTTGTCAATAGTAAACGGACGCATCAATTCAAGAACAAAGGCCAATCATACAGCGGTAAAGCGAAAGGGACGACGGAAACCTTGTTTTACCATTTCTCACGAATCAAAATTGTAGGTGTGGGTTTATCTTCTGTCTTACTTTAACGCTAATCTTCATTGAATGTGTGATAAAGAAGACAAACGAACGTCTTTTATTGCGTTTAAGAAACTCGTCCTGGAGGATCGAGTTTTATAATGAACGTAGAAATGGGTCAAAGTGAAACGAAGTTACACAATATAGTCTTGATAAATCCAATTTTACCAAAGCGGCAAGCTACTCTGGTTACATTTTGTCATCAAAGCAAGCATTAAATTTAAGTTACCAATAGGTATGTAACTATAGCTTACTCGTACTTACACCTACATATTTATGGCTTTTATTCTCGCCCCCGCAAACCTTGAATGGATCGGAATCGAAAAGAAGCGTTATAAATGTTTTAATAATAAAACATGACAAAAAATTTGAGGCAAAATCGTTTTTATACACATATCCATCAATGGTGGAATCACTTGGGTATTGTTGGAAACTGAAAGCTTTGTGATGTCAGGTAGACAACTATTGTGAGTTCACAATGAATCTCCGATTTACAAGGATGATACAGTAACGCACATCGACAAAAACCGATACAATTACAATTCACAAAGGTTTTCGATTTCGTATTCACAAGACCTATACCTATGGGGGTACGTTGTAAGAAAACGGTGGCTAAGTCGAAGACTTAACGAACAAAGACAGTGAAATTCGTTTTCCACAGAGTACCGAAAAATCATTATTATTTGATTAATTAATGAAATTAGACACATACTAGCTACCTCAATCTCAATCAAATTATGTTAATGTCTATATAAAATAGGTAAACAAGTGTTCATTTATGTACCTAGTTTTTAATTTATAACTTGAAGCGGTAGTTCTCCTGTGTCTGTCGATTTGTTGCGCAAGCATCATTATAATATGATACAAAGTTCTATTAATTAACGAGGAAGTTTAATACCCCATGTTAGTAATTTTAATTAGCTACCTTTACAAAAGGCATTTAATGAACTAAACAATACAAAGTTATTCGTGAAATCGAAATTGAATCGCTTTCGTTCAAAGTTTCTAATTTGAACCTTCAAATGGTTCACGTTTTGCAACAATATTTCTTGTTAATATTGTATTGTACAATATCACTTCTTACTACTGCTACTAATAATGTATAACTACTATAAGTAGTAAATAAATGTAAGTAATAAATTACTTCAATTCACATTCGGGTGCAATTCACATATACCTACTATACTATGTGTGATTTGATACTTGATCGAATTAAATCGATTATTTAGTAAGGTATTTGAGGAATATAATTAACATTTATTTATTGTGCTCACGATAAAAAAAATAAGATTATATTATATATATAAAGATTATCCTATTTATCTATTTAAAGTTTGTTACTAGTTTTAAAATGTATAAAATATCATTGGGAAAGAATTACTTACCTCGCGCCAGAGGCGCTCGTCCTACTGAATGTTCACTTGGAACTAAGTTATATTTAAAACCATTAAATATTAATAACAACTTTACAAAGTGCAATTAGCGGAAGTTATCTGGGTCATAGGGTTAGACGCCGCTAACTAATCAAGCTTGCAACGAGCTCAACTCAACTTCAATAGCAAATTTCCTGTTGAAATAGGTTATTGTTACGTTGTGCATTCATAGCCTGCCAGCTCCTATGCAAGGTAGGTACCTAATGATATGGTGGAAAATTGAGCTACATTTTTAGGAAGTCATTAATTTCTTGTTATAATACTTACTATATATATAATCTATACTTACTATATATATAATATATCTTGTTATAATACTTATAATACTTAAAATTGTATAAATTATAGTTAAAAATATTAAAAAACACGCTGTAATATTTTTTATTAACAGAATAGGTAATACCTACATACTTTATTACTATTAGTAATAAAGAATAACTGTTCAATTTACTAAATTTAATAGTAAGTAAAACTTTTAAAATTGTAAACTGTACAATTGTACATAGATGCCAAAACTCGAAGCTCGAATAACAGAATGTCTCCTAAAAATTTTCTTATTTTATCAATTTTAAGTCATAATAATACGTCTCCCAACAACTCAAAACATTTTTTTATTTAACGTGTAACATTCATACATAGATGGCGGGTCCGACCACTTTTCAATAGCAGGTAGACCATCCCTTGTCAAAGAACCCACACCTACTTGGAGGCACACGTGTTCCGATGTAATAAATCAATGCCCCCAAATACGTAGGTAACGGCTAAGTAATTTAATAAGCTTGGGTGAAATATTGCTCCACGCAACAATGAAACCTTTTTAAACCCGTAATACAACTTGCTGACATTGTGTTTTTCATTTAGTGTAAATGCAAAGCACGAAAAGTTTATTGACAGTTAAATATATCTGAAGTAAACAGAGGCCTGTAGAAAAATCAGTTACCCCTCATAAGTTTTCGATGTAGTTTAATAGTGTAACTTAGGTTTAAACAACCTCTATTATAACGGTGTCTTCATTCGCATGGACTTCAGAATTGCATTTAAAAAGTTGCAATTATAAACTAAATTTCACCTTTTAATTTAATCTATTGATGACTGATTTTTTTAAACAGTCAGCGGTTCAGCGGTATTGGCTGTGCGTTGATCTCTGGGTCAGTCAGTCAGACACCTTCCTTTTTTATTAAACTAGATGTTGTCCATGAATCATTAGAAATAAAAATATCTTAAAAAAATTAACGTCCGAATACAGGTTTCCAACTCGCATAACATTTATAGCTCACATGGTAACAAATATACATCGAGAGCATCACTTTGTAATCCTTATAATAAGCCGCAATGACTCACTCCTTTGTTGTTGCTATGAAAACCAGTTAATCGAAAAAAATTGATGCGCTGAGCTGACCTGCGCACCCGCAACCCGCAAGTTCACTTGTACTACCACAGCTGATGTGTGCGTGCATTGAACGAGTTCGTGTGAGCTAGACCTACAATAGGGTTGCCAGCTTAACATTGTTAAAACTAGACAATAGAACAAAGTTAAATAATAATTTACACTATTTCTTAAGTTTTTAGGTACTTACTATAACCAGCATCTAACATTATATTATTATACCTTAATGTGTTATTTCTCTTTAGTATTACTATCTAATAATTACGACAGAGTCTAAATTTTGTTTATGGCAATTATGTGATTCGATTGTCTGAAGTTGACTCCTGACTTGAAAATAACTAAGTGCAATAGAAAATATGCTTTTTAAAACAAAAAACACCTCAACTGCTAGATATAATACACACCATAGAGTAAACAAAATTACAAAGAGCTTTAAATTCGATTCAATTTTTTATGATAAATAAAACTTAACAAAACAATAGCAGCCCTAGTGAGAACTATATTGATACCGTCTGATGCTGAGTCTTGGTTCTGTGTGAGTGAAGCTGAGCGAGTTGTAACCTGTTCGTGGCTGAATGAAGTGGCACAAGAGGGTAAGCTACTTTCTATCGGCCGAGCCACGCAAACCGCGTCACTACACTACAAGCTTTGCTTTGGTGCAACGCCAAATACCATCGTACCAACACCATACGTGTGACACGCTGAAATACGCTTCAAGGGAATCATGGGTCGAGTGTGTAAATTTTAGTATCGCTCTTAAATAGTATATCATTGCATTAAATCTATGAATAAACTACGATTTTCAGGGGACAAATCATAAAATGAGTTGATTGGTTTTTAACTGAACATTGCATTAGATTACCAAATTTAAATAGAGAATCAATTAATCGTACTAGATATTATGATGAATATTTCTTTAAGTTATATTATAGAGAAATCGATATCTCGTAAATATCTTAACATAGATCATACATAAAAGATCATTTACATTAGTCCAATAGAACCTAGTTCTTTAGTGTAGTGTTGCCATTACGATAAAATAAAGTGTCTCTAAGCTCCCAATAGCACAAATAAATGTTGTTATGGAAGCATTCAAGTTTCGTTGAGTGGGTAAATAAATAAACTATAACGTATTTCCGCTCTCAGTTTGTATCGTTCACGATGTAACAAGATTTGATCACATTCAACGAGGAAAAGTAAGGGAGAGTGGGTGAGCTCTGAATAGAAAGGATTTTGCTGACCACAGCTAATATTTTCCGTAAGTATGTTTCGCCGAGATCGGAATTCCAATACATATAACTACGAAACATATTAACAAGAAATTTAAAGATAAAAGTAAATAAATCTAAAGTATATGTAGAGTAGAGTCAAAATAGATACCTCAATATTATACACCAATCAAAATATGGCTTCTCTAAGTATTTATTATGCATAGAGTTCTGTTCGATTGGAGTATTATAATATGAGCTTTATAAAAACAAACAGTTATCGGCAACCAGACCCCATTCGAGATATCGTGTATCTCATTGGTCAATGTATGTGTCACGTGTCGGTCAATTAAGCTGTCACATGACCGCTCGCTGATGCAACTGACGTAAACAGAACAGCATAAACAGTTCGTAATAGGCCTCCAGTAAAGAAAAATAGGTCGATATCATTTTATAAAGAAAACAGATTATTCATCACCAACATTATGTAGCACTTGCCCCGGGAATTTTGCCTAACAATAGCAATAATGATAAATTGCCCGTAATAGATCTTAAACCTCGGCTGGATTCTGGCAGCACAAAGGAAACAATACCGATCCCACAAGTGACTCCACTAACTATCTATTACGCTCCGACTAAATTTCAATAGATTCGACCTCGTAACTATATCTCTTGCTAAGTACAATCACTAGAGACACCTATACTTACGAGTATAAGTGACGGCAACCAGTGTCGAATCGAATATGTGGGATGAAGAAACATACTTAAAATAAAAGCTACTATCTACTTACATTACTTACTAAACTTAAATTCTCTATGACAGATGCGACTTGAAATGAAGCATGCTTGATTAATTCTGAACTATATTCTGTTCCCTAGCATACTTTGCAAGACTACTACTATTATACAAGACGACTACTCGAAAGTAACTTGTTTTAACATTAAGAAATGAATAAATGTTATCAACATTTTTACGTTATTTTATAAACTT
>DWAV01000360.1:0-20914 GCA_018231305.1 Noctuana lactifera
TGTCCATGGGCGGCAGCGAGCACTTAACACCAGGTGGCCTGCATGCTCGTCTGCTACTTCATATCATAAAAAAAAAATAATAACAATATAAAAAGTATCGCAAGTTGATCAACGAGTATAAGTATATATTTTACACATACTGCATTACCTTTACTCTACTCTACATGTAACGCGTACTTCGACCTCGCTTTTTTATCCACTCAACGACAAAAAAATCTTAGTCTCAGACGATGTAAGATAGGCGAGACTATCATCAAGGCATGACCGTACACTTTATATTTGAAGTGGTTATAAGGGCGCTGCATAAGGAATATTCGCACTTCTCATATAGAAGCAGTAGATCCTTAGTACGATGGAATAGGTACCGTTATTACAGGCTTCAGAAATAAGGACTAAGTTCTCAGGCAGCTTTATAGCGCGTTCTTTTATGAATATTATTTATATATTATTAGACTTTTCCTTTACATTCAGATTATTCCTGTACATTGAATTTTCAAAGTAATAACTGCTTCATGTTGAACCTACGTTCTACCTACATTATAACGTAGCTGTTAGCTGTTAGCTGAGGTCAAAACCATAATTATATTAAAGTCTTTGTCTATATTTACATTACATTATTCCGTACCTATAGAGCTATTACATACAAACGTACCTATTCTAAAAACATAATAAAATTTAATATTAAAATAACCTATTTTAATATAATTTAAATTAACCTATTTTTATAAAACTGAGCTCAGTTTAAGGTTATAATGGCCGGTCATAATTTAGGCTAGTAGAAAAAGGTAAACGTTATAAATACCTATTGTACATTTTAAGCTGGGGCTTAAAAGACGAAGCCTGAAGAATATTAAGTATTTACGTTAAAAGTTAGGTACCTAAATTGATGAAGTAGAGGTTATTGACCGACACAATTGTGAGCATTTTAGGCTTTTCGAAAGATTAATAAATGTGAAATAAGTTAACATATCTAAAATATTTTTTCTCCAATATAGTACATAGTACAAAAGGATACAAGAAAACAGGAAAATTGCTGAGAGAAAACAAACCTCTTCATAAGAACAGGATGTAGGTATGTATTTTCCAAGAGAGCCGTCGAACTCTACTTATCTACCTACAAATTCTGCGTCTACATATATTATATTTAGATCTACATAAATATTCCAGTAGCTAATCGACAAATCAAACTTTGGAAAATCTATGAAATTCTTGACTAACAAAGAAATATAGGTAAGTACATACTCATACCGACATGTCTGTACAACTAACAGAACTTCAGTCATAGAACTCTACTATTACTCGGAAATACTCTCCGAACTAAGAGAAAAACATGGTCGTGCCCGCGACTTTGTCTGCGCAGGATTAATATTTCGAGCAATTCACATAATATCATTTATTTATTAATTATAGCCTAATGTGTTATTCTGATGTATAAGCTATATTATTGTAAACTTTCATTAAAATCCATTCTGTAGTTTTTACGTGAAAGAGTAACAAACATCCATCCATCTATACTTACAAACTTTCGCATTTATAATATTAGTAGGATAATATGTAGTATATATAATTTGACTTTACAATTAAAACACAATAGTCAAATCCCAATTCAATAGGTAAAACAAAATGTTAACAATAACACGACAGATCCAATCGAGTAGAGTTCTATAGGCCCAATTTAAACAAAAACATTTTTACTCCAGCCCAAATCCCCTATGCAATGTTCAGCGTACCTCGTTCCGAATAGCCACCATAGAAAAACAACGACAAAATCGACAACAGGAGGAGGAACAGATAAACACATTTAGGAGCTGTAAAAATACAAACACGCCCCGTCGTTTTATAGCACAAGTATGACTAATAAAGTTTACATCGGCACTCAATGTTAATATCAATTCCCATTTAGCTTTATTGCTTAACTAAATAATCGTTATTACATGGAAATAACGTTTTCTTTCGCGTGCTTTCATCGGAGTAAGGACTCCCGCGCAATGTTTTGTTTGGTGACATTTTTTTATCTGTATAAGTTCTGTGAACATTATTTGTCATTAAAAAATTTTAAAGTATGTACGAGTATATGACAAGTTTTAATTACGGGTGAAAATTGGTATTGATTTTACAATACAATACAACACAAGAACTCTTTATTTCACAACATACAGAACTACACACAAACAGATAAGTATATACATAAGAGAACTACATACATACACACAAACAGAACTACATAGAAACAAGTAACTGTTTTAATTATAAACAGCAAATGTTACTTATGTGGCGTAATGAAAAAGATACCACGTTATTATCCTATCAACTAGAATTCAACCCATAAAAAGGTAGTTTCTAACGTTCTTCTAGAGTTTTATAGCCAAGGAATTATCGCAAAACCAAATATTTATTACAATAATGTTGATTACAGATACAACTAGATGCGTCTTGACGCTTCGTTTGTCTCCTGCCTACACAGTTTTCTTTAAACACAATTCGCCACGTCTCGACACCCGCGGCGCCATTCACGCCTGTAAAGTAGTTAAGCTAACACAATAAAATGTAGCTCTATATTAGCTCCTCGTTTTACAAGCAATAAATTTAATAGGCTCCCCGTTAAGGGGGTCGCTAGTCACGCTTCAAATTTTAACTTAGCGACAATTTCGTTACTGACATGCGCTTGTCAAACCATCGGACAGTAACGTGATAATCACAAATAGAAATCTTACGCTTTAAGAGCAAGTGGAACTATAAAATAGAAAAAAAAATTATAGTTCTTAACCGTACAATTCATTTTATCGTAAAACAAAGCGTGGTCAAATGCGACCCAATTGGCATTGACGTGTCACAACTATCAGCCAATAGCTATAGCCAATTTGTTATGTTAGGCAAAGCATAACACTACCTATAAGTAAATGTCATTTTAAGTTATTACGCATATTTCTGTACAAAAAGAGTGTACCTACGAACATTTCCTGTCATCTTTTCACTCTTTCTTTGCTTTTGTTTTGTTTTCGGTGCTTCAATGATTTTTCGCTCGCTCGCTAATTTATAGTGTAACAAGCGACTTTAGGGTGTGTGTCAGAAATCAAGTTGGTAATCAACTTTTACTGTTATTATTGACTTAGGAACAACCCTCTGCGTAAACGCACTCTGGGTTCACAGATAAGGACTTTTTATTAGCCCTGTAAAATGAATATATACGGCTACCTGTAAAAATTTGTATGCAAGGTAGTGCCTAATTTACATAATTGTAAATCGCAGAGAATACGAAATTGTTTTAACATTTATGTTGAAGAATTTTGATTATGATAGTTTGATTATAATGACCTACGATTTTTGGGCCTAAGATTCTGCATTTAGTCAAACGATTATTTTCTGGTCTCCGGGGATCAGAGCAGTCATAAGAAATCAATGTAACATCCTCACAAAACTCAAATAAGTTTCCCAAACTGCAAGATAAATTTATCGTAACTGCGAAAGTAGTTAACTGCGGCCGTCGCCTCGCCTACAAAGATGCCGTAATATCGTTTTTAATATAAATTTTTCCCAACTTCTCAGCGAAAAAACTTGTAAAAATATTATGCGAGCCCGGCCTTCTTCCTTCTCATTGTGTTGTGTTACGCAAGTCCAGTTAATTCAGTTGTGATACGGCAACAT
The DNA here is from genome assembly GCA_018231305.1 of Noctuana lactifera. Lineage (NCBI taxonomy): Eukaryota > Metazoa > Arthropoda > Insecta > Lepidoptera > Hesperiidae > Noctuana > Noctuana lactifera. Next base: position 3,646 of record DWAV01000360.1, read on the forward strand.
TCACAGCGACTTTGGTTTTCTACCGAGTTTATGTTTGATCGTGAGTCGCAAGAAAATAATGGACCCGTAATTTAGGGAAGCGGCGGTAACTTCCGGCGGTAACTTATTTGAATATTAAAATAAAATTCTTTGTAAATTGACGATAATGGACCTCAGCGTACCGTGAATATCATAACAGAGAACTGCTGACGTTACTTTCGTGTTAAAAAATATTTAAAAAAATAAAAAAATATTTTGATATTCTACGAAATATAAAAGAAATTCTATCCTACGATATAATCTCTAACGAAAAATTTAAATAGAAAAAAGATTATTTACTTATTTAACTCTATCTACGTTATTTAAAAAAAATTCTAAAATATGTACCTATTTACAAAATAAAGAGGTAAACCATCCAAGCATTTACAAGTCAAACTTTTATTAAACTTCAATTTATTACAATTATGACAACCCCTATGATTCTAATCTTAATGTATTTTCAACTCAAGCGTAAGTAGAAATAAACAATACATTCGGTAAATAGAAAAATTAATTTAATCAAAGTAGCTTTACGTATTTAAACTTAGACAAAATTAGTATGATAAATAATATAAAGCAACTTCTAGAATTATAGATATAAGATTTCTAAAAGATCTCTTTTGAAGCTATCCTTCGCATGTCACCCTAAGGCAATTTAAAAACAGCTTACAATTTTATCACGGCACCTAAATCAAACGATCCCTCAGGGATAACATAAAATGTAAATGCCAGCATATAAATAAAGCGGGCTTTTCATGCTCAAAGTGCTTCAGATGATACCTAATAATAGTAGGTATTTCATACGTACCTATATACCGTACCTACGTACCTACCAAGTACTTTTGATATGGGCAATACTAGTTAAGTTTGACCAATCCGCACTCAGCCACCGTGGTGGACTATGGGCTTAAACCCTTCTCATATTTAAGAGGAGACCCGTGCCCAGTATTGGGACAGTGATGACGACTAATTGTTCGTTCCTTTGTACAGCATATTATCAAACTTTTCTACTTGTATCTTATGTATAATTTTGTAATACTATTATTAGGTATGTACTTATATGCAACGACATCGGTTAGACAACTAGTACACTTTTTAAATAACTACCAGCTATTCATGTAAAAAAATTAAAAAAATCAACAAAATAATAATAATATAATATGATATTTAATGCCTATTGTATCGATTATAAATTATGTTAATTAAAATTTGCTAAAATGACTGAATTTTGCTGCTAAATGGGATCATCAAAAGGCACTCATAAAACATCCCGCTTATCTCGTTCACTACCGAAAATAAATCGAGGATAAATAAAATGACGGCATGACCCAGCGATACTCAGCGGAAAAGAAAAAAGTCCGATAGTAAAGAGGCATGAACTGTTCAATCAATAAGTGAAATGGCCTTTAAGATATATCTACAAACGACTGTCGTTTGCGCTCGAACTTGAAGAAAGGAACCAACATCTTTTGAATGTGCACATTTCACAACTTAGCTATTTATTGAAAGTTTCAGCCACGCTTCTATTTATTCATTTTCATGATGTTTACACAAGGCAGCTGCTCTGTCTTGTCCCTGTCGTAAAACAGAAATGGAAACGAAATAAAACGTGTACCAATCTTCGCTCGTCTCAATAATATGCAATACAATACAAGGATTAATTTTGTCGTCGTTTAGGGAGAAGAAAACAATTTTTTCAGTTATAAACATTTTAATTACGTATCTATACAAACATCAGCCATACTAGAAATAAATCTACACAATAATTTACAGTCTTTCAAATTAATACTCATAAAATTTTCTCTCAAACAAAATACAATAAATACGAAGAAGCAATTCGTATCGAAATGCAAAAATTTGGTATCGTTATTGTACAAAAGTTCTGTAACTATTAAAAACTATGAGGTCTATTTACATCGGAGTTACAATGTTCATTCATTTACAACAAGCGAGATATGAGTGATTGCTTACGTTACAAAATGAGATCGTTCGGCGTGTTTCATTAGGGCCTACACCAGGTACGTTTGCACAGTGTGATGCAAAACCACAGATTGCGGCTGATTATGGCGGCCTTGGAAATCGGTAGATGAGTAATCCGAATCTATTGTAGAATATATGTGTTCCGATAGCGGTCGATCACAGGGAGAACGTTCGGCTGAATTGGCAGACTTGCCGCAGAGAGTCTGACAGGTACTGTTCAAAACAGACGCATCCATTGTATACGTATTCGAATGCCTCCCATAATTTAGCCTCTTCAACTTCTGTCCACGACGTTTGGAAGACGGCATCGCATAACGTAACCTCTCCCAAAAACGTTTCTCTTTCCACGTTATCTCCAAACCCGTTTTAAAATACGACTTTAACTCCGCGTCTCGTGGAACGAGCCCCACCGTGACAATTATTAATTTATGTGGGTTCTGTCGTAACGCTCTCTGTAAAGCTTGTCGGAATTCTATCTGAGACCATTCAGTCAAGATAAAATTCTTTGTCAAAACTACTATAATACGCCTCGAAGCTTCCGTCGCTTCGACCACCAAGTCAGGAAATTGAGCATAGGTCGCTTCGAATTGGGGAACGTCTCGATAATGCAAACAGAGATGATACGAGGGATATCCATTTTCTAGCTCCCGCGCAAATGATTCTATTACGAACTCCTCGTCTTTAGGGCTATAACAAATATAAGCGTCATAAAGCTTATCAGCGTCGTTAAAGGCGCCCGCTAAAGGAGAGAGCTTAATGCCGCAATTCGAATACAACCACATTCTGCAAGCGTATCTAAATGTGAACACTAAAGCTAATATTAATAAAATCAGCATGAACCCCGTAAGCACTGAGGCCAGTAACGGTATATTGTTGGAGACGAAAAATGCACTTATCATGGAAGTATCGCTTATTTCACTACAAACGGTCACATTTAAGTTCAAAGGTTTTTTTGCCGGGCTAACGTTTTCGTTATAACACCATAGGTTATGAACATCAACAACTCTTTCGACATTTTGCGATACGTAAGTTAGAAATCCTTGTAAGTATTTACAACTACAAGACCAATAGTTATTTCCCACAAATAATGTCTGTAACTTTTTGTTATTGTCCAAATGCCACAAGCCGTAATTTACAAGTTTGTTTCCATCCAAGCGTAAAACTTCCAAACTGGTCAGAGAGGAAAAAGTTGCATTCGAAATGAATTCGATAGCATTGTTTTGAAGATACAATTCTTTTAAGTTGCTTAATTTTGAAAACTCGAGACCGCGCAACTGTTTAAGTTTGTTGGAATCTAAATGTAATATTTTTAATTCGTTCAGACCGTTAAAGGAATTATTATAAATATAAATAATGTTGCTTGAATTTAAATATATCACTGAAGCTTTTCGCATAAAATCAAAAACAGTTTGATTGAGTTCTGTATACACATTGCCATCCAGATAAATATGTGTCGCGTTAATTGGAAAGTCCTGTGGTAAAGCGTATAATTGGTTTACTGAACAATCAACAACATTTGTAGTTTTAGTCGAATCATGATAACAAGAACAGTTTCTTGGACAAACAGTTTTGCAATTACAAAAATTAAAATCACAACAATTACAATCTACTGGACAATAGTTGTCATATTTACACAAAAAATCCTTTATGTGTAATGAGCTGACTGGCAAATATTTAACCCCACGCACATATGATTCTTTGCATATAACATTTTCTAAATCCTTTATTCTTGGATAGTCCCTCGTAGTAACTGAGTTTATAAGTAAAATCCATTTCATTGTACAATCGCAACGAAATGGGTTTCCACTAATATAAAATTCTGGCAGTGAGCGATCGTCGGCTACTCGTGAAAGACGTAAACTACTCATATCTAATGTTTCAATTTCGTTAGAATACATATCAACACGAGTCAAGTTATTTTTTTCTAAAAAGGTGTCCGAATCTATGCTTGCTATAAAATTGTTGTTTATAAACAGTAATTCTACGCTGTTAGGTATGGACATTGAAGATAAAGCTACTATACGGTTATGACTAGCGTCTAATGTCTTTACGTGCAACTCCTTTTGAATTTTGTAATAGTTACCAAGAATCTCAATAAAATTAGCATGAACGTCCAGCCATTTCAAACTTCCTGGTATAAAAGCGTAATCAAACCAGACTAAATGATTCTCGGATAAATTTAACCATAACAATTTAGTCAATGATACAAATACACCGTTTATGTCTGAAATGAAGTTACCGTCCAATCGAACAGCTTCCAATTGCACGTTCTTTTGAAAGGTTTCAGTTTCTATCGACTGTATTTTATTTTTCGCCAAATTGAGTACTTGTAAGCTAGGCAAACCCCAGAACATTCCAGCTGTAAGGTTTCCAATTTGATTGTCGATTAAGCGCAACCCGGTTAGCTGCGATAAATTCTGAAACGAATTGTTTGATATTTCCGTTAATAAATTTTCCCCCAAGTCTAACGACTTTAAGAATGGTAATTGCAAAATTGCTTCTGGTACTTTCGTTAACTTATTAACACTTAAATCTAATTCTTTCAAGTCGGAACAATTTCTGAACGCATTTTCACCTACATAGGATATCAAATTATTATTTAAATTAAGCTTATTTAGAATAAATAATCCATTGAACACATGATCTTCGACAGTACGAAGTTTGTTTTGACCCAAATTTAAAGTGTGCAAATTAAAAAGTGGCGAAAACGCATTGTCCTCAACAAAGCCTATAGAATTGTTGTTCAGATTGAGTATCTGCAGAAAAAACAAGTCCTTAAACATGTTTCGTGCGACCCTCGCGAGTGCGTTGTGCGACAAGTCGAGCACGATTAATCTTATTAAACCACCGAACGTTTCATCTTCTATGTGGTCGCTCCTCAATTTATTGGCTGAAAGATCTAAAACGAGTAATTGTTCCAGCCTATTAAATATTTTCTTAGGCAACACCTCTAACTCGTTATATCTCAAATATATTTCACGAATTTCTCTCGTATTTTGGAATAAGCCTTCAGGTAGAAAATTTATAGCATTCTCTGAAAGATTTACTACTTTTAGTGACAGTAAGTCAGTGAATACTTCGCCTGGCAACTCGCTTATTTTATTGTTTTGCAGAAACAGTTGCGTTAGCCTCAGCAAATGCAATATTTCAGAGTCAGCTGGCAAAGACATGATATCATTATAGCTTAAATCTATTGTTTGTAGCGTAGACCCACATTTATGCCCAAAACCAAGTTCGTCAACAAACTTTATTTTGTTATGAGTCAGGTTGAGAGATATAATGTTTTCCAGTGCACAAAACAAATCTGATGGTATTTTCCGTATGTTATTGTATGCTAAGTCAAGAGTATGCAGTTCTCGTAGTCCATTAAAAGCGCCAAGGGACAGCTCAAGTTCCTTATTGTTGCCCCATTCGTTATTCATGGAGCGCAACTTCAAAGTCTTCAAGCCTCGTAAACCCTCGAACACGTTGCCGGGTAGCCGAAGAATCTTGCAGTTATTTATAGAGATCTCTGCCAACCCTTGCATTCTTCCGAAGTGATGATCTCTGAGCGTGCTCTCGAGGAGGTGCGGGCCGCAGCGGATCGAGAGCCGCTCCGCGCCATCCGAGTGCATCGAACCGACCACATCCCTGTCCGACGACAGCGTCCGTACATTGCACTCCACAGCACTGTTTTCACCGGACGCACGGAAACAACCATCTGCAGCGTCAGGCGCTTCCGTAAGCGCCGCGCCCATCACTAAACAAAAGAATATCACGGTAATTATCATTTTAAACCGCACCGTGTCCATATCATTGTCACTCGTCAACTGGTTTCGATGAATGAAAGTATAGTTCGTGGGTCGCGTGCGATCATATTAGAGTTCGAGGCGGGAGTAATATGCGGACACGATTCGATAACAATGATTATGAGCGTGGTAAATAGAGCAGAGCACGGAGTAAGCTCGGGCACGGACGCGATCCCCCCGCGGCGGCGAGGCCGCGACTGCCGCTTACAATGAAATGCCATGAATGCGCGGTGGCTTGGAGGGAACACACCGCACCATCGCATTTCTATTGCCGCATACTAAGTAACCCTCGTAGTTTTCGACTTTTGTAGAAAACGGAAACCGTTACGTGACTTTGCTTCTATTAATGTTATTAGATGTTTGGGGATCGAACGCTTAGTGAAAAAACAAACCTAATGGTACGCGAAATACTTAGGTATTCAATTAAAAGTAACTTTGAAGTTCATAGTGCTTTATCATGAAAGAAACAAGCTAACAAGTCAACAAGTTCATATTAAAATATTGGTAGATAAACAAATTTTGATTGCCTACATAATTATGTGCCCCACACCACACGTAAGAGGAGAAACATGAGACAGTTAGAGCAAGGACGCACCGCACACCAATCACCACGCACAATGAAACAAACATTTTTCGGAGAATTCTGACCTTAACTTTTATTCAGACGTCAGAAGAAAGACGTAGTCGAAGAGACCTCCCAATTCCCAGAAATGGAAAGCTAATTAGCATGCAATTAAATGTTTTTAGAGCTGTTAAATTTTTCTACTTTTGATAATGTTTTCATAATATCTACGAGTACATACGGGCTCCAAAGTTTGGAGTCCAAACTTCACATTTTCATCACCTGATTAGTGCAAGTTTCTTCAAATTAGTTGACCACTTTTCAAATTATGGTCTATCGTATAAAAGTGACGGCCTAGCCTAGCTTTTTGGATCCGATCTACAAGTTAGATTCTGTACTGAGATAGAAGAAAACCTCCATCCATATAGGTACTCTACGAATATGAAATTAACGTACCTACTTAGTTAATATATTTTAAGTCGGTTTAACTTTTGTAAACTACTTTTTTAGAATATTTAGTTGCAACAAAGTTAACACAATGTAGGAACTACTGTTATGCATTTAAGAGATGATAAATAGTCGGATAAAAAAATCTAACATTTACCATCTACCGCCAAGCATAAGACGATCTACTGCTGATCGAGAGTTGTTTAATGTTTATTCTTGTCCATCGATCACCTAGTCTACGGCTACGGGCTACGAATCGATCAACGTCTTCGTACTGAACATCGCGTAGGTGTGGAACAATCTCGTCACTCATATTGTGTAAACCTACAAGCCTTCAATGGCATACACCTTACAATAATCGGTCACAAACCGAAACAATTAGCCAAAGAAGTTGCAAAAAAATGCTCAGTGATTCAGCTATTGCGTTGTATGTCGTATCCTTTACATACTTAAATCATACATAGTTTAAAAAGGTTCGACCGAGAATGGGATTTTTTTCGAAGGGCGCGTAAGGTCGGTTCCTTTGGTTATCATTGTGAACCCATCATTATCTCACTGCTGGATATGGTACTCCCCTCAAATGTAAGAAAGGTCAACTTCACATGCCATTCGGCAACGTTATGGAAAACTCATTTTTGACGAAGTTTTCCATCGCTATAGAACAAGTGTTATTTAATTTTGAATGGAATTTTGTAAGTAGCTTTCGATGATCTTTAATTTAAAGTCTAAATTAAACATTTAGTATAGTATCTCAGATTGAGCTGACACCCCGGAAAGAGATATCGTCAATCACTATGTAGCGCGCAGTTTAATGAGTACTACTGGGTTGGTTGAGAACAATAAAGTATTTCAACAACATAATTAAAATGTAGGTAGGTATACAAGTAGGTATGTACCTAAATATTACATACCTAATGGTTGCAACAATTTGATTCGGAACGAGCCAATTTATTCTCTATCTTATCTATCCTTTGTGTAACTAGTTGCATAATAAGTAGGTACCTTTGTTCAGTGAGGTTGCATTTGATGTATGCAGATAAGTTTTGTCTTTGCGCGAGCGCGTGACAAGACGCAATAAAGTTAACTAACGAGAAATTAACTACTTGAACCTAGTTGAGTCGAACAATTACAAGCATTGTGTAATTGCTATGTTCTCCGTGTGTTCTATTTAGCAAAGTCAAGGTGCCCTAAATGCAGCTATTTCTAACAAACGGAGCGCAATTATGTATTGTAGGTACCTAGTTCTTGTTCCATTATCCGTTTCCTTTCACTTGCTGCTTTAAGTAGGTATCTATGAAGTGCTCATGCAAGCAGTCGGAAAAATAAGGTTATCTTACCAACTTATTTTTAGTAATTGAGAACGCCTCATGACGGTAGACGAAAGGATGAGAGCAGCCCTGACAACGATTGCAAGCTCAAGTTTCGCATTAATAGGTACCTTTTTTGCCATTTAAAGTTTAGGTTTGCTGATAATAGTAGGTAATAATTATTGTTTCGTTGATTAAGTTAATTAATATTACTTAAAAACTGATATTAAATTTGTTTTGTCCTACCTACCAAAAATTTCATTTTCCTAGTTGTATACCTAACTTGAAAACAAAGTTTGCGGAACACTGACCTGAGGTAAAAACACCACATAATTGTACTCTCTCGGGAGAAGAGTTTCGTTCGGGAAAGAATTTCGTTTGAAGGTTTTCCACTTCGTACACAACTTTGATTTGACTAGTAGGTAGGTACTCGTACCTAGGACGGAATAAAGGCCCTCATACGTAAATAGCAACACTTACGCATTACGTTACGAACGAACGCACGTTGCGTATTTTGTAAGTGATAGAACTTCTATTTTAGTCCCTTACAGGTAGTAGAGTACATGCCGGCCAGACATTCGCATTCATTTCTGCAGTCGGTGGAACTAATTGTCATAACGTTTGTAACTTGGCCAGATTGTCTGGTCAGTCAAGAGCTACGATATTATCCTCTGCCTGTGATTAAAGACGACTAAAAGGCGTTTGAGTTAGAGGGAGGAGACAGGAAGCTCGACCCCAAACCATCCAACCAGAGGTCCATTGTTCATTTCCCAAGGAATACGAGGCCCACAGTGAAATCTCATTACCAGTGCTGCACGAGATCCTAAACGCTTAGGAATTTTTAATTAAACAAATTTTTGTTCATTCAATCATAAATATAATCATCATTTTCTATGGTTTTTACATTTCACGTTGACATTATGTCAATAACAGCTGTATTTTATATAAACATGGCGGAGTTAAACGGTAGCAGAGCAAAACGACATTGACATTTTGCAATATTTTTATTACATTTTATACTATAAGCTTAAAACAAAAAATATTTACAAATTATAATCAAAGTTGTATAGAGAAGCTAGGGTCTCTCATAATAATATGAATTGTTATAGTCACACCACGAAAGCCTATAGGTACTAATAATATTCTCAAGCTAACAGTAAGGGGAATAACAATGTAACATGAAAATAGAATTGTTCTACAAAATAATTTAAACACTACATCGCACAATCGCGAACATGTTTCATCACTAAGTTATATTTTGTTAATAACTAATTTATAACCGTTGCAAGTCCGTAAACACTCGATATATTGTTATTATAAGAAAAAATATTATTATTGTGCATCTTTACATACATTCAATATCAAGAAACAGACGACAATATATGAAATGAATAACAAATCATTGACGAAAGTTTTCCATAGAATTCTAAAAACTCGATGCAACAGAAAACTCTAAGAATGTGTTTAATTATAACAAGATTGTTTAAACCTGCATATCGCCAAAACAAATGAATCTATAACCTACTTAACTTACGGACAAAGAAGTCTGCACGTATATTAAATTCAAGCTAAATAAAAAAATATTTAACACAATTAAGTGTACAGAGCTCCTTAGTACAACTAGGAGCTAAGTTTTGTTTTTTTAAAATAATGTCACAATACATAATGGTCTCATCAAGTATATCAGTCTTACAACAAGTTCCTTTCTAACTTAAGCCAGAAATCTCTCACACATGTGTATTACTGATAAGTCTAAAACATTAAGTCCCGGAAAATCTAATGAAAGTCAATGTTACCTGTATGGCAAAAATTAACCTAAATGTTCAATAAATTATTTCTATTAAAACTACCATTGAGAAAAATTACAAATGTTTTTGCAATATAGAAATCCGAATGAATTCCAGTGATGCTTGCACTAACAAAAATGATCTGTAATGTGAGTATTTGATCCATGAATGACAAGTGGCAGATATATGTTTTGATTTAATATAATTGTAAACCATAGGAAAACCCTTCAAGAAGTTGAAAATCTAACAGACTTTAAAAAAGCTTTCGAATTCGCTAAGTTTTGTGTATTTCTTACAATAAATATAAATTATTAACTACGTTACTCGCGCACTGTATGTTCCTAAAAATTCTAAAATCACTGACCAACTCACAGTTCGGTTATTACAACATCAAACACATTGCGTTTATAAAACATTTATCTCACATTTCATTTCGTTGCAACACGGTTTCAGCAGTTTTCCTACACATAAGAAAACCAATTTGCTTCTTAAATTTACCTTTGTATCAATTCATTCCCATGAATTATAGTATAAATACAAAATAACTCAGCGAGCGAGTGGTTGTTGACCTATGCTAATTACATTTTCAAACCTACTATAATAATATAAAAATGACACATTTTAATTATTGCAAAATCTCAAATTAAACAACAATAAAATTATATTAACCCATTCACATTAACATAGGTTAACATTACGACAATCCACAGCCTTTTACTTAAAAGTCACTTTCCTTTACGCTAAACATTCTATTAAATCTGATAGCCTCTGTTTATGTCAGGCTACCTAAAGATCTACTATTAGTCCCTAATCAATTCCCATGATTAAATCTAATCAACAAAATCAACTACCTCCTAATATGAACAATTCAAAAAACTTTTGAGCCGATATACAGGTGGCTTACATCATTTATCATCAAAGCAGATTTAATTAAATATTTAAGAAAGAAATGGTATCAACTGTATTGTGGAGTATATACTTTTTAACTACATTTAATCACAACAACAATAATAATAGAAAGCGTTTAGCTTCAGAGAAAAGTTATGTTACTGCATGCAATATGCACTATTACATGCATAATTATTTTATTCACTGGACTATACAAAGGCCACAACATTGCTAATTACATAATATTTTGTACCTAATATTGCTTAAAATATATTGCCTCACATTCAAGCCTAGACAAAAGTCCACAATGGGAAAACGAGATGTGAAATATCTCAACATATTGACTAGAAACAAGAACTTTAAGCGTTTACAATTTGAAAATGTAAAAGACACACATTGATAGTCAAACTAACCATACAGAATTACTGTCAAAGAAAAGTAAAAGCTAACACTTAGTAGTAGTAATAACACTTCTCATATCACGTGTCATGCACTGGAATTGTATGTCGGAACAACCATTGAACAAACATTTTTTTCACTGGATGTTCAATAAACATCATTATCACTGGGTACACTTCACTGCTGTTAATATTAAGCACAATTCACATCTGCAGACACAGTTAGACGACATACCACAGACATTCAAATATTTATATTATTGATGGACATTTATTTCTTGTTATACATTGCAGGCTTATATCTCAAAGAAAGTGTCATTCTAGCTTTGCTAGAACATTTTACCTGTAAAGGTGCGTATTTACATTTACATAGCAATCTATGAGCATACACGCATTTAGAATGAATACGCTTAACAAAAACAAAATGATGTCAATATTCCAGAAAGTTACTAAACAACCTGAAAAATTACGCTTTAAACAAGTTGGTCGTAGGTGGTGAAGATGTGAATCGAGCTGCGTCCCCGCGTACCCTGGCAGCGCGGGGCGGCACGCCTACTTGTCCGCCGCCTGTATGTGGTCGGGGCGCTCGCCGCGCATGTAGCGCGCCCACATCTTGTTGTACAGCATCTCCAGCCCCGACGCGTACGCCCTGCAGTCGAACAGCGGACTCTCGGTACGCGCCGACCACACTTTCGCACGGATTGCTTTTAGGCTGAAATGAGAGAAAAACTATTGTTTAAGAGTGTGTTTGTTTGTGTACATTTGACATACAGACAATACATGCAGATGAAAAGAATATAGCTTTCCGCGTATAATCACCGCGTTCCAGCAATAATTTGATAGACAAGATATCAAATTAGAGACTTCGCCGATACAGTGTAATGACATGGAATGCTGATCTCCGCGACCGTTTCGGTAAAACATCGACCACGAAACACTATGTTTTAAGAAATTAGTTTTAATAATGTAGTACATAATTAAATATATAGTATATTATATGTAAAGTTATAGGTTCCATCGGCACCATGTAGCACCACCCCTTAATATATAACCAGTAGCGAGTACAAAGCCAGTAAAAACCAAATATGACAGACACTGGCCATAGTGTATGTAGTAAGCGGTAAAAACAAACTTCTTGCAAACTGGTTTAATTTCAAGGATTATTATGGTGATGGTACTCACTATTCTCTGTCGGTTCCTAATCTTACAGCTATATCTTGATACTCCTGTCTCGTTCTTGCGATCAACTCAGGACAACCAAGTGTATTGAGTTGTGATGCAGCCACCCTATAAATAACAAAATGTTGAACAAAAATAATTCGATAACATTTTACTTAACTATCGTAGATGTCCTTTGACCGTTGATTAACCACTTTGGGGACTACAATGGAGTCATATTACATTTAAAGTCTAACACATTCAACTTCACTGTTTAACTTCACTTGTTGATTCTGGATCGCACAACAAGCTGAAAATTGTAGCCAGGTAATTTTCCTTCACGAAGAGTTAATATATTTATAAACGATTTGTTTTATTTTCAGTAGGACTCACCTCGACGCTAAAGTTTCTCCAGGCAGGGTGACGACAGGTGTGCCAGTCCACAGGATGTCCATGCTGGTGGTGTGTCCATTGCATAGCGGCGTGTCGAGGCATACATCCGCCAGCTGACCTCGACGCACGTGCTCTTCCTTGGCCGCTACGTTTGAGAAAATAATTCGGCCGTGGGGAAGACCTGGAACCATGAATTTAACTCTTAACATAATAATTTACGTAAACAATTTTTTAATTTATTTGCTCTATATTGCAAAGATTTTATAGAAGACTAGCTGGTACCTGCGACTTGTCTGTGCTTTATAAATTGTAGCCTATGTGTTCTGATGTATAATCTATATTATTGTAAGTTTCATTAAAATCCATTCTGTAGTTTTTACATGAAAGAGTATCAAACATCCATCCATACATACTTATAAACTTTCGCATTTATAATATTAGTAGAATAATTAATGCTTAACATCATATACTACTAGTCAACCCTTGTAGATGGATAAAAATAGGTGCTAAAAAGTTCTTTATAGCAGGAGGACTCAACAAAAATTCAATATAAATAAAGATACTTGTGAATCATTGAAATAAAAGTCCAATTATGACCAAAAACTCACCCAACTGTTGAGCCGTTGCTTGCAGGTTAGGTTCACCAACCGCCGGGAACCTCAACAACCAGAGAACGCTATTCGGCACATGTTTCAAGATATACACCCACATGTGCAAAGTCAACGGATCTATCTTATACAGCTGGTTAAAGTTGCAGAACACGACGGCGTCGTCCGGTAAACCGTACTGCTGTCGCGTCGTGATCACGATGGACTGTGGCACTTCCTCGCCCGTGGCCGCCTTATTGTTCGTCTGTGTAGTGGCCAGGCCGTTCTGGAGGATCACTCCATTTACTGATGTCTGCAAGCATAAATCATGATTGAATAAAACTTACAAAAGCACCATGGCTGAGTTAACTTCAAACAGTTCAGTTCTATGTTATCTTGTAGAATTGTAGAGCAAGAAATAAATTTGCAAACAATACACTGCAATTTCGAGACTTTGACTTAGCAATTTCGGTTTCGGTTTAAAGATTCTTTATTTCTCATAATTTCTCAATTTATTGAAATCATAGTAAAGAACACAAAATATAAAGAAACGCAACATTACCTGCACTTGTCCGGAGGCAATCATAGTCTCAATAGGTGTGGTTGTCGGCAACTCGGCAACCTTCAGCGAAATCTCAACTGGTCTGGCGGCCCTAACAATCTCCTTGATCTCCTTGATGTCGGTATGCTCTACAAGCGGCGACAAATCCGTTGCATTGATGACCGCGACATTGTCCGCGACAATGCCCATATTGTTATGAGATTTTATCTTATCACTCAAGATAAGCCGCTCTTGTAAATGCGGGAACATTTGCTTATGATCTCCCACGAAGTAAGTATGAGGCATGTAAGCCAGTTTCTCGCTGTACTGGCTAGCTAGCTCCAAAGGTGACGTCACAGCGTCAGTAACCAAATAATCCATGTAGCTCGCGCCACTAGTTCCCGGGTATCCCAACCACATAACTTGAACGGGCGCCGGTCTCAATGCGAATATTTCATTACGGGCCCCCTTAGTGTATCCATTCATGTTAACCAAAATATGAATGCCGTCTGCGTTAATCTTGTCGGCAGCTTTACCGTTGCAAGGAATCTGCGACAAATCAATGAAATGTTCGGCTTCCCTAGCTATTTTGGAGCGGAACGTTGTGCCATCATCTGGGCTTAGAGCGTAGCAGTAGATCTCAACTTTGGATCGCTCGTGCAGCCCTGGTACTGATTGCATCAAATGGGAAGTAGGATGATTGCCAAAATCGCTGCTAACGTACCCAATGCGCAAACGACCAGGCAGTTCACGCATAAATTTGTATGGATTCTTATGAAGCACTTGGACTTTCTCCAAACATAAATTAGCGTGGCGTGCCGCTATGGCTTTTCTGAAATCGTGGGTCAATGGGTATAGCATTGAATGATGGGGGTGAACGGACGGCAATCTGTTCTTTTCAAGTTGTTCGGCGACAATGCTGACCAACTTTTTCATACGTGCCTCGTAGTCAGTCCAGTCGCATACAATTTGCAAACAATGCGCCAAGTTGCAATACGCATCTGGGAAGTCAGGTTTCAGCTTCAAGGCCGTCCGGTACGACTGGATAGCTTCCGGAATGTTACCGGAATCCTTGTGAATGCTGGCTAGGTTACTGTGCGCGTCGGCAAATGCGGGATTGATCTGAATAGCCCTTGTGTAGCACTGCAGTGCTCCCGCTACATCTTGCATTTCCTTGAGCGTATTCCCCATATTACTGTAAGCATCCGCAAAAGTTGGCTGGATGCGAATAGCTTCCTTGTAATGCATGAGAGCTTCATTAAGCTTTCCTTGCTGTTGCAACACTGAGGCCAAGTTGCTATGAGCCGCCGCGAATTCTGGGAACACTTCCAGCGCTTTCAGATACAAACGAGTGGCTTCTTCTATGTACCCTTGTTCCCGTTTAATGTTCGCCAAATTGTTCAAGGAATCTGCGTGAGATGGACACAGGCGCAAAGCTGTGTTGTAGCACTCTTCCGCGTCCACAACTTGGCCTTTTTCCTTCAAAGCGTTTGCCAAGTTACAGTAAGCATCCGGGAAGTTCGGTTGAAGCTCAATGGCCCTTCTGTAAGTGTCAATAGCTAAATCAATCAATCCCTGTTCGTAATACACGCAAGCCAGGTTGCCGTGGACGACCGCGTTATTCGGCGACAAGTTCAACGCCCGTAAATACGCCGCGACTGCCCTGTTGAAATAAAAAAACGTATTGCATAAAGGTGTTTCTTAATTATTACGTAAACTGCATTAAAGCAAGGAAGCCTTACCGGTCAAAGATTCGAGCTTCCTTGAGCACGTTTCCCAAATTGATGTAAGCATCCAAGAAATTCGGATCCAATGCCACGGCCTTCTCAAAATGATGGATGGCCAACCAGATTTCACTCTGTGCGTTAAAAACGCATCCCAAGTTACTCCATGCCACTGCAAAGTCTGGCCTCGTTTCAATGGCCTTCAAGTAACATGCCTACACACACGGAAAAATAAAGAATTAATGGCCAGCTTAAGATGTAATTTTACATTTATGAAATTCTGAGATGTTCATTACGCCAAAAGATGTTAATATAGCAAAACGCCGAGTGATGCTGGGTGATCTTGAGACAAACAGAACAGACGACCGAGCACCAATCGTTAAGTTAAAAGGCTACGCCAATTGCACCCTACGACACGACACTACGCCGACAGCCAGAGACATCAGTAGGAAATGCAAACGACGAGAGCTCATCGGATGCAAGGCAGTTGAGAATACAAGACAGAATGACATCGAGAGATGCATTGCACGCACCGCTTCCACTTCCTAGCCGATGGAGGATGATCACGACAATGATATGTCAAACAGCCCGAGTGTGTCCGTTAACCTGTTCATAACGTTTTCTGCAAACCTTTACACTTTACCTGAACAGCATAGTATGTTGTCATCGTGGCGGGCTAGCGAGTGTAGTACCAACCGTATCTCGGCTACAACAGCTGCGGTCACACCTACTGTCTTACCAGACAACACCTTGTGAAAATATAATAGAATTAGTTGATTTTGAGTCAAACTATGAGCCGATTGTCGTCTTACTTGTATTTTATTGCAAATCAAATGTTTATGATTTGAGAGGATCATCATTGCCAGCTCGCAGTGTCTTCGAGCGGTGTGTACGACAGGCATGATGTGGATGACAAAATCATATTTAAATTGTACAAATAAACATAATGCTAAGTCATACCACTAATGATAATAATGCTACTGTCTTCTCTGATCCTCCATTGCAATGTACAGTAAGATAAGTTTCACTACAAGCACAAGAGTTAAATCTAATTAAGAGTGAAGCAAACAGGATATGGTCAAAATAACAAAAGTTTGGTGTTAACGTTACTCATAGAATACTCTCTATTTACACATTAATCTTCCACAGGCTTTGTTTTCAATCGTGAATAAGGCTTTACAAAACACAACTAGGTCTAGATAACAGTGTAACTGAAACTATATGAGGAAAAATAAAGAAGTTAAAAGTCAACATTGTGTGGAAAATTACTTAGGTTAATAATCATGTATTTACGCGTTCGCAGTCACAAAATACAATTGAAATTGTTATCACACCGTCATTGTATTCTGCGACGTTATATTGAAGATGTGAAACAAATTGGACAAATCACGTTACCTTTACAATCATTCAATTTGTTTTCCAACTTGTTCGCATATAGTTCATAATGGTTCGAACAAATACATGGACTGTGGATTGAAATTAAACTACATATAATAATATCTACATTCTCGATAAGAATGGAAATATAAATGGTAATAAATACCGTTGAAACCATTACGAATTACCTATTTGAAGTTACGCTTTGTGCAGTTCACACAAAAGATTTACGCAATTGCAAAATACGCTGGCGAAACAGAGAGTACTCTAATTCTATTCAGCACAAAGGAAAATTTCAATGGAATCCTGTTAGC
>DWAV01000361.1:0-20898 GCA_018231305.1 Noctuana lactifera
GAAAGATTTGATTGTTTGTTTGTTTGTATTGAATAGGCTCCGAAACTACTAGACCGATTTGAAAAGTTCTTTTTCTACAGGTATGATAGCTACATTAATGAGGAAGGTTTATAGGCTATCAAACATTACGCTACTATTCTTAACGCGGGTGAAACCGCGTGGCACAGCTAGTTATTAATTAAGGAAAGAAAGAAACCATAAAATTAAAGAGTTTGATTAAGTTATGTTATTTTAATGATGCTTTATACAGCAAATATATATATTATTAATGGTATAAATTTTATGTCAAAATTTTAGATAACGTGAATTCCTTCTATAGTATATCATTACAAACTTCTTTCACTGAAAAAATAAGAATTTTACAACGTGGAGCGATTATGTATGGGAAAACATTGGCGTATATCAATAAAGATTTAAGATTATTTGAAGCCATGGACTACATATCTACATCACCCCTTGTTGACATTATATTAAATCCACAACCACATCACTTTGTTATGAGTGAATGTGAGAACGCCCTTAAGATGGAATCTCAGGTAGGAAAGGAAAATAAATTTTTATGATGAAAATTATTTATGATACTTTGCTAGACTATTAAATTCATAGACTGCTATCGGAACAAAGTTGACATAGAGAAATTAAAAGTGCAAGCATTGTGTGGAGTTTCCTTTTTTGTGCAGAAAATAAGTGATGTTAAAGTAACTTAATACTATTTTATAATAATGTGATAAATGCCAGTGAATATTATATGATTGGTGATTGTGATAAGTACAATTTGGTAGTAAAGTAAAGTTATTAACTTTTAACATTAAAATTAAATTACAGTATTATTATCTCAAATTCTCTTGTATGGTTTTTATGAAATGTCCAGTGTTGTTGACTCTATTGTCCGTTACAACTTCACCAGGCTTTATAGCGAACCAAATTTCTTTGCGTACGAATTAACGTTTTGTTCTATAAAGGATAGATAGCATAAAATGCTTCAGTAATAGTTTACTATAGTTACTATACCTACAGTGCCCTCGAATAGGGATCGAAAAATTAATTGTTGTATATTGCAACTTCATGAATTTATGATTTTAGTGGACGAAACCTCTAAACGGTAGCCAGAAAAAGGCAGTGATGAACGCCGTGACGGCCGCCCTTGAAGATCAACCTTGTATTCAGATGGTGCAGGGGCCGCCTGGAACGGGTGATACTCTCTTAGTTATAATGTTATGACGTGGGGTTTAACGGATCTATCATTATCACTGAGTATTTAAAAAAAATGTATAGTGGAAATTTCTCGATTTGCCCCCCGCCCCCGTCCCCTTACCTTTATATGGATCAAGATTAGAGGGATGGAAACGCCCATATCAATAAATTATAATATACATTTACGTATCATATTGTATAACAGATAATTATTGAATTAGGAAATGATTATAACTATATTTCAGGTAAATCCAGAGTAATTTGCGCAATAATCATGTCGTATTTTTACGACACGGCAGGCAAGAAGCTAAAAAACCGTAAGAAAATACTAATATGTGCTACAAGTAATGCCGCAGTCGATGAGTTGGTAGTGAGACTACTTGATATTCGACAATCTCTCCCACATCGTAAGTAGTTAACACATCAGCGTCAAACAAGATCAATTTGACGATACCTCATACATTGAAATCCTTAGAGCCGTTTTGGCTGCAGCTCATATCGAAGTACTAAGACCACCTACATAGTCAAATTACGTTTATATAAAAACTAGCTGAGCCGGCGAACTCCATACCGCCTCCAAAACAATAAATTATTCTTATAAACCTACATCTTAAGTCTCTCTAGATATTGTTGTAAACTGCATTAAAAATCTGTTGGATAGCTTAAAAGATCGAAGCGTACAGACTGCACAAACGACTTCATTTGTTACTATGTAAAGATATATTGTTATATTTATTATTAATTAATGTAATAATTGGGTTATTGACACAATTCAAATTTATTCAATTATAATATTATATTATCTGTATAAATGATGCAACGAGCAATGTCTTAAAATCTAGCTTGACTTTTATTGCTTTAATTCAAATTAATGAAAATACTGAATGAATACTAACAAACTAACAGTGGTTGTGAGGCTGAGGGGCAGGAAGTACACTATTATATGGTTCGTGTTTGATGCGGACACAGCGGATCGGCTGAACATGGTGCGCGTGGGGCGCGTGGAGGCGATGCACCCGCGCGCGCGCGACATCAGCTCGGCGCGCCTCGCACAGCGCGACGCGGCGCGCGCGCAGCCCGACGCGCCGCACAACGGCCACTCGCTCTCCGCCGAGGTAACACAACTGTCAAACTGAACGGTTTGTTGTAAGAGACATTGGGACTAATAGCTAATAATACCTAATAACAGTGCAAATAAGGAAGGACTACAAATTTTGATAAAAGCAGTATTACTAATTTTATAAAATATTTGTTTACAGATTTCTCTATTGGAGGCAAAAAAGAATAAGTGGCAGTCAAATGCGATGTATGCTTCTGACGATGCTCGAAAAGCATACTGTCAGAGTCGCGTAGCTGAGATTACTAAAAAGATAGCAATGGTAAATTATACTTCTCTACATAAATATAAATAATCTGCTGACCGCAAAACCTAGGCGGTCCTGTATCGGGTACATTTAATATCTTGTCTGAACAAGGCCTCAGCGTCTGTGTATATTCTCTTATTCTATATAATAATAATGTGACGTTGTGTTGCAGTTCCGCGGCGGCGGCGGGGGCGGAGGCGGCGGGGGGGCGTGCGCGCAACAGGTGGCGCAGGCGGAGCGGCGCGTGCTGGAGTGCGCGGACGTGGTGCTTACCACGCTGGCCAGCGCACACTCGCACAAGATGCGCGGGTAACATTTTTTTAATAGGTTTCCCCGACACAGGGAATCCTAAGTTATGAATGTACAGCTTTATTTACTACAGTGATCGCTTACATAGTAATGGCAGGCACATTCGTTAAGTAGTGTTTGTGTGCAGGTTGGCGCGTAAGATAGCGTTGTGCATCGTGGACGAGGCGGGGCAGGCCATCGAGCCCGAGACGCTGGTGCCTCTGACGCTGGACGTGACGCGACTGCTGCTCATCGGCGACCCGCAGCAGCTGCCCGGCTTCATCTGCTCGCAGGTAACAAATACGCTGAGACAGAGAACTGATTGTGACGTGACAAAGCATAGTAATGCTGATTAGTAAATGTTACATATTGTTTCTTTTCAATCAACCATACGAGTATAATGTACCTAAGTGTATTGACATTGCCACCAAGTGGTAGTGCATGCAAAAGATCGTATGTTTCAGTATTTGTGATAACAATTATTTCTATAGTTTGTATTATAAAAATGTAAAAAATTAATAATTATTTTGAACAAAATTTATTGGTCTTATTTACATACCTGTAACTAATTTAATTATAGAAATATTATAAAAATGTAAAATGAAATGGTTCAAGAATTCTTCAACACTAAAACGTTTGGTCGATTAACCTTTGTTTTAATTTAAACAATGTTGGGTCAATATAATTAATTAAGCTTAAAGTAATTACTTATGTTGTACAAGGCTGGGCCCATGACGAGTTAATTTGGCAGATTTGTGCCCGACACTGACGCCAGTTTATTAGTGTTTCGGGTGCAGTAGGAGTATACTTATATAATATATTATTCTTTAGAAGGTGATCTTTGGTAAGATGTCTGCTTGAATCCAATATATATACTATAAACCGACATAATATATTAGGAAATGTTGAATTGCAGCGTGCAAAAGAGCACGGTCTCGGTGAGAGCCTGTTCTCGCGGCTGTCGTCGTGCGTGGAGGGTCAGAGTGCGGGCGGCGCGAGGGGTGCGGGGGGCGCGCTCCTGCTGGACCGGCAGTACCGCATGCACCCGCACATCGCGGAGTACCCCAACCGCGCCTTCTACGGCGGCCTCGTGCAAACCGCGCCGCCGCGCCCGCTGCCGCTTGTGGTCTCGCCATATTTCGTGCTCGGCATCATCAGCGGCGACAAAGGACAAGGTTAAATCATTAAATTTTTTAAAGTGTACATATACCTAATACAGATTTATCGGAACAATACTTTCCCTCAGTTTTCACCACAGTGCCTACTGTACTGTAATGTAAACTCTACCTTCTTAAATTCTTGAGCTCATTACAATGTCAGCTAGTTGTTAGAAGAAATCTCTTTTGTTCTTTTTAAGTCTTGTTTTAAAGTGTTTTTTAAGATGTACAATAAAGAGTATTCATGTGTATGTGCGCAGACGGCAGCGGCGCCAACGCGGCGGAGGCGTGGGGCGCGGCGCGCGTGGCGGCAGCGCTGCGGGCGAGCGCGCGCGGCGCCTCGCTGGCCGTTATCACGCCCTACGCCGCACAGCGCGACCTCGTGCGCGCTCACCTGCGCCTGCTGCTGTGCGTACACCCAACCGACCGCCCATGTTGTGCTCCACAGTTACCCTGGCACACACACACTTTCCTATTGACATTCATCACGTTGCTGTATCACTCGTATTGCCGTTCTTCGGGTAGGACAAAAGGAATGACGAGTAAAGTGGCCAAACTACTTCCTTAGCGACTCATTGTGTGTGTGGCCGGTGTATAATACTTTTGTGTATTATGAATAAAGTGACTGTAGGTACTGTTAGTGTTTTGACAACAGTCTTAATTTTAAATAACTTTGTCAGCAGAGCGGAAAGTGTGACGGGTGCAGGTAAGGAGGCGGAAGCGGAGACGGAGAGCGGCGAGGTGGAGGTGAACACGGTGGACAGCTTCCAAGGGCAGGAGCGCGACGTGGTGGTGGTGTCGCTGGCGCGCTCGCACGGGCTGGGCTTCCTGGCGGACGCGGGCCGCATGAACGTTCTGCTGACGCGCGCGCGCCACGCACTCGTGCTCTGCCTCAACCCTTTCGCTGTCCAGGTACGCTACATCGCCAGTCATCTTCACTTCAACACTTCACACTTACCCACGCCCTCGAAATTAATATTAAACAGCATATTCTAAATTTTCAGAAAAATAACCAGTGGCGTAGTTTGGTTGAAGACGCGCAAAAAAGGAATCTTTATGGTACATTACCTTTAAAAATGTGCCAACATCCATCTGTACAACATGTGTCCAATCAGGAAATACTGCAATACTTAACTTCTAATCCACCAACTGACAAAATCCCAAACTCCGCACATCACACTTCAAAACAAAGATCGCGAGTGGACAACGATAGGTATAAACCCAGACGTGGACACAACTACAGATTAAGAATGCAATGAAACGACTTTTAGGGCTATATGTGTTTTGCTTGTGTAAGAATAACTACAGACCCATGACCAAAATTACCCGCCTACTTTCTGAAAGACGGCTTCAATCCTTAAGAGCCTCTGCATATAAGGGACAGTCCTGAAGGTTCTTTATTGTCCGTCAAAATAGATCGACTGCAACTGCATCGACTATCGCACCGGCGAGGCAAAACTACTATGTACAAATAGGACATCGATATAGACTAGACTGCACAAAAGTACTACAAAGTTTCCGACAATAATATAACTAAAGTACCAAGGCGTATCAATGAAAACGGAGAATTTAAGTACGCTTTGATGACGTTTGTATACAATTTCTTACAAGCAAAATTATCGAAATCGTGTACGTTGTGACAAGTCCTTAGGGAACGTTTTTTCCATGGTTCGATTATTTTTGTTTTGTACTTCGCGAGCAAAAGTCCCCCGTCTGAGCAGGCATTTATTCCAAACACAGGCAATCGTTGCATTCTGATATTTATAAGACATTATATTTCTGTAAATACATAAGTACATATATACGAATTTTGTATATAATTATGTTAATTATAATATAGCTTTATGAAACAACAAACATTTTTATTTCATAACTTTCGTAATAAGTGTATACTGTTAATGTTGTACGAAACAACATAATGTTTTAAGTTAATGGTACACAGCCATTTTAGTGAGTATCTAATTATAGACTGCTTTGTTAATCTATTCTTCTACGTGTAGGCTTAATGAAACTAGATTTATTCTGAATTTATGTCTGCATACTGTTTCTGATAAATGCTTGAGATTCGCGACACGAGTTAAACACGCACAGCCCAGTAATTACCTACGCTGAACAATAACAGTGAAAAAAAATTTATATATGAAATATACACTGCTTTTGAGATTTGAGGTCAAGCTACACAAATAAAATTTAAAACAAAAATCAATTATATTTAACATTTTTATTGTTGTATACCAATATATGGAATACTTGTGCGACGTGCGTCTATCACAGCCAAAATGCTTGTAATAACAGTACTGGACTAGACTGTATTTCTACATTTTGCTGCTTGTCAAAAATGCTAACATTAAACATACCACTAAAAAAGAAATTACTGCTATATTTTATTTTAAATGCCGAAAACCTTCAATCAATTCAACACTACTGTACTAATACGTCCGATTGTATATTTCCATAAAATAAACTAGACTTAATTATGTAAGGGTCTCTGACCACATTCTATTTCATTATTGTTTCGAAACCTGAACTTTTTATAAGTAATTGTAGGTAAATTAAAATGTGATTGTAATGTATATTCATAATCACTAGATGTCATTATATTACAAAAAGCGATCGTCCACGGTGTTTCTTATCTTAACTCTAGTGCATTCAGTGGTTCAATGCTGTATTAAACTTAAATAAAATGGGAATAAATAAAACAAAACATATGAAGTTATATTTTTTTTTTCTGTGGAATACAGTGTCTGATACACATTATAGCATCCCTGCATTAACTGTATCTGGTAAAAGAAAGCACATTTAAACTTTTTTGAGAATTATCTTAAGAATTGACAATAATTGTTAGTAATGAAAAAATATATAACAAAAATGCACAGTGTATTTAATAAAACCAGTTACAAAAACATCTTGTTGCTTTTCCTTCCTTTAATCCAAGCTTTATAATTGTAAATAAATAAATCTCTGATACTTGATGAGGGGAAACAGAGTGTACATTACAGTAAAACAAGCTTTGTTTAAAAATAACCTAAGAGCTCACTAATTGGACTAAATCCATTAACCTCAACAAAAAGTCTCAGTGCCAGTTATATTTTACTAATATTTACACACAGTACATTGTATTTCAACCTACAACATACGCAGCGTTATTTTCATAATGTAAATAAAATTAGAAATTGAAGTATTGCGGCATTAACAACTAAAAATGGAAATCCCGTACAGTAACCCCATCTCAACAACAAGCAAAATAATTTAAATACTAAGTTGTTATTACTCTTCTGTCACGAATATCCTGCCTCTCTCTATTCCATGCGAATATCATTACCACATACATAACACCACGGTGATTATTAGCTTCTTTTTCTTGGTGTTAAGGTATAACAACAATTAGTATTATAGAGAATGAACCACATCGAAGTGCCTGGCGACATAGGCAACCATGTATTTAATATCCCACATGACAGCAACGATCATAAGACTATATTATAAATAATGAAACTGAACGATTAGGTAAAATATCACCAACATCGTGTATACTAGTCTATGCCCGCGACTTCGTCCGCGTGGACTTTGTCTAGAGAATCCTGAAAAAACAAAAAAATTGAGAAAAAAGTAGCCTATGTTCATCCCAAGACTTTTACTATGTGAAATTTCATCTCAATCGGTTCAGCGGTTTGGCCGTGCTGACGTCACAGACAGACAGAGTTACTTTCGCATTCATAATATTAGTATAGATGTTGCCACTTTATGCCACATTTCATTCAAATCCATTCAACCGTTTTCCGCGATTAGGTAACAAAACGTACAAACTTTCACTTTTATAATATTGTAGGAAGTTATAATGCAATTTATCAGTCAGAAAGAAGGTATAAAGTTTGTCTTGACATGCCTTCGTAATTAATATTGTCCAATGGTAAAATTATTAGTAAAAATACGATTTTCGTCAATACACAACGAAAGTAAAATATTAGCAAATATCACCGTCTGTCACCGTAACATTTTTAAAATCTGATCTGTTTGATTATAATCTAAGTCGTTAGTTTGTGAAACTGTCGAAAAATTATGAACTTGTACCACAAACTATTGTCAACTACATTTTTAAAAATTATCATGTTATTACCCTATCCTAATTTTATTAAGACGACAACCTTACCCTACGGAAAAATTAATTAGAATAGGCTACATTAATTTATATTACTTTTCGGAATTTGCTTATCAGAATTATTGCTTCTGGTGTCCAAAATTTTTCGTCAGTTTATAAACTAACCGCTCCATCATCGCCTTTTATAATTTGCTAAAAGAAATTGTACGGTGCTGTGAACACAGCAACTACGATACGCCGGTACGGCATCCTGTGATGGTGCCGACACGGCAACACGTTGGCGCAGAGCCTATAAGTGGCTTTATTCGATGGTCAAAGTATACTCCTATTAAATAAAAAAAAAATTAATAACTATCAATCTCATTAAAACTTTTAATAATAAATTTTAATACCAAGTGAATTATTATTGGTGATTGAGTTACTGTGTCTGTTTATTGCAATTTTTTAATGGAAATTTAAGAAATAAAAACTACAGCAAGTGAGTGCAAACTGATATTTCTTAATACTTTGAAACGGTAAAGGTCACGTGACCAGGCTGAGGTTGAGGACAGTTACTGATGAAATATTCAAAAATATAATCCTTTTCTGTGGAACGTTGTTCCTGCCTCAACTGCATACTTTTTTATTCCAATTATTATATCACTACAAAAACTTTATGTTATGTAGTCAACTTTATTTCTGAGACTTCCTGTTCAATTTCTACCACTAGAAGTAGTAAACAAAAAATTTTGTTTATTACTATTATGAAAATAGTAAGACGCCGAATACTCTAATGTTAATTAAGAGTGTTGAATATTAGAACCATGTACTAAATTTATTTAAATTTTAATATAGCTAATATATACTATTAAATTAAATTATATTAAGCCCACCACGAGTTACATAACAAGACTAAATCATCTAACTATCTAATGAATAGTTCGCTTATCGGATAGAACTGCGTCATATTATTAATACAAATCAAATAATCCCTTACTAGTGTTAACAATTAACTCAGAATATTCTTTAAAATCTACTGAGGCAAACTGTTGTTATAATGCGATAATCACAAGTAACATTCTTATCAGTCTATGACTAAATAGATACATACTTAATTTATAAAACAGAAGCCCAATGACAATTAATAAATTTACATGCTATAAAGGCGATGAGTGGCAGTACATCTTTATTATCTTTACATTATATTTCTCCTATAACATTTAAACTGTCTGGACTGTATGGCGGCAGCGGAATTTACAATTAACTACACATAGCAATATTATCTTTAACTTTTATCGTAACAACTTATATATATAATTAAACTAAAACTTTTAAGTCCACACAAGTATATACATGGATAAAGAACCATTGACTGGCCAGCGTCAGTGATGCCTAGGATAGTTATGTCCATTAGTATACCTGTAACAAAATATTGATGTAATTATATTTATAAAAAGTTTGTGTTTCTTATAAAGAGTGATATTGGCCATAACAACATAAGGATTATCACAATCCTTAAAATAAATGTATTAATTGATAATCTTAAATGCCTGAACAGACTTCAATCAAACTTGAAAACGTTATACCTACTTTGATTTGATAGATACTACGATTATTAATCAATTATTATTTGAACGCAACAAACTACAACAAATTTTGTTCAAAAAAATTGGGGTACTATAATAAAAACGGCACTACTACCAATAGTGGCGCGGGACTATTTAAAAAATGGCAAAACAAAAAATATCATTTTAGTACAACTAAATAAAATTGTGTTTTAATAACCGCAAGGCAAAATCGTCATATAATGATGTTAGTTCGGGTATACAAGTACCTGTTAAAGCGCTTATACTTGTGGTGTTTGTTAAAGTGATGCGGCGGGCGGCGCTCACCTCCGCACTTGAAGCTACCACGCCAATGGGGCTTGTTTTGTTTCTCCTATAAACAGATATTTGTAAAATGTTTATAATCAAGTTTAATATCACATAAAAATATTTTATCGTTTCCATGGTCTCCTGGAAGATATTTCTGGTAACTGGGTACTTCAGAAATAAGTGGTACATGTGTATTTATTTAATTAAGTTTTCTACATAAATGTATATTGTATTCATAATAATAAAATGAATAAATAATAATTATTTTACTCATACTACACTATCCATAAATTCTTTTCTTCTTTCTATAAATGTATAATTTTTGAACCATCTTAACTTTAGAGCAAAACAGCAAGTATATTATGGAAAAATAATATCAATAATACATTACTGTTAATCAAATTAAATTAAATTAATCAATAGAATTGACATAGATACCTGAAACGGATTGTACACGTTCCTATTGTTATTGAACCTGTTGTAGTGATGGTATTTCTTAATCTTTTTGATACGGCCGCGGTCCATTTCGTCGCTGGCATCTAGAGCACGCTTACGCTCTTCTCGTCTTTCGTCGAATACCTGTGTTTAACATTACTTATATTATTCACATTCAGTTATGGCCATGCTTTCACGCTATTTGTATATGAATTAACGCTGTGTTTGTATCTGAGAATATGAGCGAACACAAAACTTTAATTTCATCCCTGCTAGAAATAATAAAATTAATAAATATAATTATAATATATATAATACAACAATACCGTCAGGGAGTAATGTTCAATTATTTAAAATATGTAGAATTGTAACAAAGGTAAAATTTTCATGCATAGCGATTTACTATGCGTACACGGCATAATGTTACCTGCTTTCCAAGAGCACTATGCGTTCCCGCCCACGAGGCGACGGGCGCGCCGTAGCCGCGGTGCGAGGCGACCTGCAGGTGCCGCGCCACCTCCACGCCGGCAGTCAGCCCCGCCACCGCGGCCGCCCCGCCCGCCCCGGTCACCACCCTGGGCGACCCTGCCGCCAACGCGGCCGCCCCTGCGCTTGCCTGCACGCCATCGACGGGCGAGCCGTGCTCGCTAAGCGGTGACATGCTACTGACACTCGTGTTAGGACTCTCTTCGCTACGCCGACATTCCTCCTTCTCCTCCACACTGAAAGTGCACTTAAAATTATACCAAAAATTGCCATGCTAATTTAAATAGTTTGGCCGCCGTAAGAATGCGATTCTGAAGGTTAGGTACGAATCAATCATTTAACCTTAAAAGATTTATTTCAACTCATTATTATCGGAGTACCTACATCTATCTACAATCACACTAGGTTGGAAGAAGTAGAGATTGTGAAAGCGAAATTCATTTTGTTCAGAAATCTTCAAAAACTAAATATCAAACATGTAAAAAAAATTAGATGTACCAAAAAAAATTTTACTTACTTTGTATTAGTGACTCCATTCAAGCTAGGACTTAGGAGAGGTCCACTCTTCTCCTTGGAAACTGTCCATGCATTATGCATACATTTAGTTGTAACAACGAGGCCCTGTGGAGACTCACAACGGCTTGGCTTCAGTTTCCGAACATTGTCACCTGTTTCCTGGGCTTGTGCTTTATCTTCACTTGTCCTGTCATTACGTTCGTCACCACTGGACTCGGAATCGTAGGGCACCAACCTCGATCCTGTATTTCCATTCCTTTGTGACTGATTAGCTATATCACTTTCAGTCATTTGTTCTTCCAGCTTTTCCAGGGGCGATTTTGCTGGCTTTACCAGGCGACTTAAGGATGAAGATTTGTCGTTCATTTTTACGCCGTTACTAGTCAAATATCTTAGGTCAGAATCACTTTTTGATAATTTAGGCTTAAAAGAGCATTCATCATTATGCTTTTTAATGACAAAATTTATTTTCTTATCATCATCCACTTTGTATGTAACCTTATCCAAACCATTAAGAATTTTTGGTGTCTGACTAACTTTTTCCACCTCTCCATTCTGTTTCACAACCCATGGCTCAGATATTGAATTTGATTCTAACGCTTTCGTTAGAGTTTTGTTTAGTATTACAGGGAGAACTTCAGGTTTCGTTGTTTCAACAGAGGTACTATTGGATAAAATTGATTTTCTTTCATCATTTCGGTAAAATGTAAGTTTTAATGGACTTTTCTCTCTATGGATATTATCAGAAATTTGTTGCCCAAAAACAGCACTTGATGTAGTTGCAGCAGATCCACCCAAATCTTCAGAAGTATTATCCTTTTCGAAGAACATTATGTAAGCATTTGTTCCTAAAACAGCTGACAGAGGCAGTTGCCGTACGCAACTATCATCAAATTGGTAATAATAACTATTTGGAGCTTGTCCTATTGCTGTGTAATGCCCACAATTCTGTGAAGGTCCCAAGTGCGTGACTAAACTCACTAATTTGTATGACTGTAATAAATGAAACAATAACAAATTAATATCTAAATTACTTACTTTATTAAAATATGTTATAAAACCCAGCAACAGCATCTATACTTACTAGTTGTTGGTGATTATTTTTATTATATATGTATTTATTGAGAGAAATTTTTTTTCGAAATTGAACATGTTTTGACAATTTTCCACCAGCTAGTGAAAATCTCTTTAAGGCAATACAGAGTACCATAGGTGCCCGTTCAATAAAAAACTGTTTTGTAGCTGACACCTGTAAATAGTTATCACAATTAAAGTTAACTAAGACATGAAGTGAAATAATTTATAAGATAGTGTTTGAAGTACAAATTTGCAGTTATATTCAACGCAGGCGCTTACCTACGGTTACACAAAACAGCTGGGCGCGGTTGAAGCAGGTCTCACTTGGTCATGTTGCTCTATGTGCGACAGCTCATATTTTTTTGTACTCATTACCTAATCACTAAAGGTTATCATAAAATAAGAAACTCTCACCTTCTTATTACATGCTTCACATTTATAACCAAGATCTTCCAGCCTTTCTCGTGAGAAAAAAGAATCTAGAGCTTCATCTAAAGTTGAATGTTTCCTTATGTCTAATAACAAATCCTGAAATAGTAAAGTGCTTTCACTTATAAATTTAAAAAGACAAAGACAAATAATTAAACACAAAGACTACAATAGTACTGAAATCTTATTTCACCATTTAATGTTTCTGTAAAGCAAGGAATTTCTAGGCATAAATTATAATATATATATATATAATAGTATATATAATATAAAAATATTAGTTGTAATCATGTGATTACAAATCTTATAAAAAATAAAGAATCTTAAAACCTTTGACCAAAAACCAGTATAACAAGAACTATGCCACATAGTTATCAAACACGTACTTGGAAGTGCTGGTAAGTAGTGGACAAGTGATGGCATGCTAGGCAGCGTACTGTAGACCTCAAGTAGCCTCCCAATATTTGATTTAAAGGAGTAGTTTCTTTACTGTACTGTTCCAGTTTGTCTGCATTAATAAATCTTGATAAATAACACTTTTCCATGGCCTCAACTAGGTATCTGGAAATAATGTTTTTAAACAGTTGTAAATAAATTATTATTTTTACTTTTATTATCTTCATTTACACTTTATTGTTAACCTATTAAATAGGACTAACAAAATGTGAACTTCATTCTTTGTAGTATTCTCCAGCAATCCTTCTATAATATCTAGATAAATATTTATTTTTATTAATAAAGACAATTAAACTAGATGTATGATGAATCATTTCTACTAAGTAAATATTATTATAAAATATTAATTTTTTATGAGGACTAAGATCTTTACCTTAAAAACTCATGGGCATCTTCTTGTCTTCCTGGAGTCAAATGTCTACATATTAAACGTAACTTTGAGTACACTTGCCAGGGCTTAATTGGTGCACCTCCACTCTTTTGTGTGGCCAATAATGTTGCACGCATACCACAAATTACACAAGCCTCTGTAAAATAAAACTATATTATTCAAACAAGGAATCTACTTTATAAACACCTCACTATACATTCTACAGCTGATACAGATATCTGACTACAACAAATCTAATAAACTGTCATCAGACAAAAGTTCCATAAAAAGTTGTTGGTAGTGATTCAAAATTGTTTGTAGGTTTAATTACTGTTGTATTGTTTTAATTACCTTGTTGGTTACATTTTTCTACATGGTTTACTTCTGAGACAAGCCAGTTAGCAAATGCAGGAACGTGAAAGAGAGCTTGCAATGTTGAATTTAAGTAACATGTGTTGCCAACATTCTGCATGCCCGCTCCTGCGGCCCATGCCCCCTGCCACCCCAACTGAACCTTTTCAACAGGAAAGAATACCCTCTTTGGTTTGGGTAAACCTTCTTCACCATTTCTTGATGCATCTGAAAGTGTATATTTGTACTATTATAATGTTTGATTATTTTTGTTTCCATATTAGGTATGCGTAGATAAAATGACTATCCAAATTTTCTTTGATCTTATGACTTGTTACAAAAATGCAATGGTGCAGCAATGTTACACTATACCTATTATGTGTGCACATTGTTCACATCATTACAATTTTGAAAAATAAAATTAATGTTACCTACTTGATTTGTGAATCATTTCAAATGAGTATGTTCAGATATGTTAGATACCTAATCTCTGGAAACACTTCATATATTGGACATCCATTATGTCTTTAACCATTTGAAAGGTACATTGTTTCAGATGGTTATAGGCTTAACATTAGGTATATAAAGTTATGATGATACTCATCAACTGTTGCAAATAATTGGGCGTTTATAGAGGTTCCTTAGTGTGCACTGTGTTAATACTTAAAGTTACATAAAAAGTTGTATGGTGAAAAACTTCTCCCCTAAAAATTGATATTTTTATTTTGCAATAGCATTCATTTAAATATTAAGGTTTACCTAAATTTTATTGTAGATTTTCACATCTATAGTAAAATGTAGGTATTCAGAGCAGTGTATAAATTGTAAAGTGTAAAAATTGGTTTTTGTGTTTGTGATTATAAATTTAAAATCATTTTTTTTAGAAATAGAATGGAAAACAAGCATTGTACATATTTGTTTAACAATATATATTATTATTTATAGAGCAAATTGAATATTGTAACATTATTGGGAAGTTTTAAGCAATAAAAACTCAAATGAATTTAACATTCACTAATTGTAGTATACATTATGTATATCGGCATAATTTATGACTTAACAGGAAGAAAGTAAATATTTACATCCAGTAAAAAATATAACCTCTCAAATGTTTTGACTGGGTAATTTAATCTTAGATCTAAGGCAATTCATTTAAACATTGATTAAATAACTTACCTGATGATGCACTACACTTATTTACATCGTTTTTAAGTATTTTAACATCTAGCACTGGCTTTTTAGGTCGAATAACCACGTATTTAGATTTGAGTCCATCAAGAATATTACTTTGATAATCACTAGATTCCTCAAATTCAATCTTCGACAGGAGCCCATTTTTAGAAGACGAATACAATCTACTGTCTAATAATGATGAACTTTGTGATTCTTCTGCAGTAAGAGATAAACGCAATGCGTTTGATACTGGGTCACAAATGGAAGCGGGCATTTTACCTCCAAAATCGCTAAATCACGTAAATTAAGTTATCAAATAATAAAGCCGTGCATGATTACAGTGCAATAGTGAACTGTAATTTCTAATACGCGTTTAATAACAAAATTTTTAAATTTTTTACACATGTGTATAACTCAAATAAAATGAGATATGAGGAAGCAAAGGGAACGGCAAAGCACGGAAAAACGTACAGTACAATTTCATACGCGGACAGCAGACTGGAATGGATGGAACTGGACTACGCGGTGCCGTGGCACAGATTATTCAGAGTACTCACTCAGACTCAGAGTACTCAGTACGTACGCGGTGGTGTATGTCAAATCAAACATAAAGTCATAGATAATACACTATATACTCTACTGGTACATAAAGATTATAATATCTATATTATTATATATAAAAGGCAAACCTGACTCACTGACATAATGTATACGCACAGCCGAAACTGATGAAGGTTAGGTAAGTGAGAACTAAGAAAGGATTTTTAGAAATTCAACCCCTAAGGGAGTGAAATTGGTAATAGTCGCGAGGATAAGCTAGTAATAAGTATATCTCCCATGTATCTCCTTACCAGAGACTAAAGTATAACAATGTAAGTATCCCTAAGTAGTCTGTACTAAGAATTAAAGATGTTCGTTATAATAGATATAACGGGTACAATATCGGTATAAAAATATACCTTTAAATAATGCTTCAAGCTATTTCTGAATCTGTTACATAATAATATTACAGTATATTATATCTGTCTCATGGGCGGCCACGCTACAATATGCCTCATACACTTCTACAGTATATCTAAACTAAGTAGTGTGTGATTTAAACAAATATTATTTGTTTTCCTTTTATGATTGCCTGTGCAACTATGGATGCAATGTGCGATGTCAATTTAATTATATTACAAATGTAGGTACTCTGTGGATTGTACGATATTTCGATGACATTTGTCAAAGTCAGCATAAAACTAATAACCTGCTCTTCGAACAGTTGAGCTGAGAATTTAATTTAGATTAAATGGGAATACAGTTCATCTTAATATATACATAAAGTAATAAGCTTTTAGGTTATCAAATATTTAAGTGCATTGTTTATAAAGACTTTGCACTGCAGCACTGAATAAACTGTTTTTTCCCGATAGGTAGTGAGGTGAGCGCCGGTGAAATTGTGATCATGGCGAATCAGTCATCAGGCGTTGGTAAGTTTTTATTTTAGTATCGTTGACAATCCGTGGTTTACTAAATCACGGGTTGCTTCCGTTAGAA
Source organism: Noctuana lactifera (assembly GCA_018231305.1). Lineage (NCBI taxonomy): Eukaryota > Metazoa > Arthropoda > Insecta > Lepidoptera > Hesperiidae > Noctuana > Noctuana lactifera. Next base: position 16,788 of record DWAV01000361.1, read on the forward strand.
TTAAATCTTTAACAAAAAATTATTTTCTACGTGCTTGCTAATAACGATTGTTTTTCATTATACAGTTGTGCCTCGGAACTTTCGTCTTCTAGAAGAGCTTGAGCAAGGTCAGAAGGGTGTGGGCGATGGGACAATTTCTTGGGGTCTCGAGAGCGATGATGATATGACTTTGACTCACTGGACTGGCATGATAATAGGCCCCCCAAGGGTAACATTGTTTTTTTTTTAAAAACTTGTGTTATTGCTTTAATATTTTCTTTTCGAATTTCTATGTTTAGTTAAAACTCATTCTTTTAATTCAACAAATAAACAATGCTAATAGACTTTTATTATTTAAGAGTATTATCAGTATCAACATTTTAGTAATTATTCTATAATTTCAGACTCCTTATGAGAATAGAATGTATTCTCTTAAAATTGAATGTGGCACTCGATACCCAGATGAGCCTCCAACTGCTAGATTTATATCTAGAATCAACATGAACTGTGTGAATAGCCAGACTGGACTTGTAAGTGTAAAGCATCCTTGAGTATAAGTACCTATTACACTGTAAGCTTACATTAATCCCATTATAGTAACTAGTTATCTTAAATTTCTTAAATTGGTTTTAATTTCTTATTAAAAATAATAAGTTTACAGTGTTCAAACTATTGACTATAAAAATATAAAGTTGCTTGTTTTAAATGATGAATTATAAACATGACTTGTTCTTTCTTTAACTCTGAAAATAAAATAGGATTTACCTTGCGGTACTGCATTCCTATTTGCATCATATACCTATTTTATATATTTCAAGCATAAATTAATATTTCGATGGAACTACCTTATTTATAAAATTAATGGCTAAAATGAAACCTCTCCTTAGGTGGACAATAGACAAGTCCCAATCCTGGCAAGATGGCAACGAGATTACACTATCAAGACAGTGTTGCAAGAACTAAGACGTCTTATGACTCTCAAGGAAAACATGAAACTGTCACAGCCACCAGAGGGAAGCACTTTTTAATTTCACTATTACTAAATCATGTCTCAGGAACCCAATCTACTTATACTTCAAAATTTGTTTGTTTTCTTATGAATCAATTACTTTACTTCATTGCAATTAGCATTTATTTCATAACTAGTAAGATGTAATGTTTATGATACTTTAGTATTAATTATCGTAACAGCGGTGAAAATAATTATTTTGGGTATTAAATGCATTTATTGTACTGCTTATTTTTGAATGATAATTTCTATATTTATTGAATTCAAAGGTAGATTGGGTAAATATAATACAAATAAGGAACACTTGAATGACTTTATTATATATTTAGTGAGTAACACCCATTATTATTTATCATATTTCTTAAATTTATGGCCTTTCAAACTTTCAAATTTATTTTCATGTAATCAAGGCTAGTATACTTGTATTTATTATATGCATATTAAGCGCCCATTTTCACCAACTTCAATAAGGAGGAGGTTTTATGATCGGCTGTATGTTTTAAAAACTCACTACATTTATTAAACACAAAAAAATATGGAAATATAAATATGGGCAATAGCACATAGCATTGTAAATCTCACACCACAACCAATTCTGTAATATGTTTTCAATTTGTTCTTAAATTTTGTGTATCTTTTCCAGCTTTTCCTTAATAACTTGATCAAGTGTATAATATTTTACGAAATTTTTATTTCTTAGGCACTTAAGATAAAGTGCTACCAGTTCAACAAAATAAGGCTTTGCATCACAATAACAACATGGTTAAAATAATGCATATAATGCAGTTGTCAAATGACAACCAATTGCCTGGTAAGCTTCTCCATGTAAAATATTAAAGTAGATCCCATTTTAACCTCAGTGTGAATTTATTGTTACAAGCAAATGCTAAGTCAAATTGTTTCATAGCATTAATATTTTTACCAATGTATAACTAGCAAAGGTAAATAAATAAAATAATACTGTCCAATTTGTCCATTTTTAATGCATACCTACCTGAAGTAACAAGTACTTTATAAATCTTATATTTAATATTATGTTCAGTATGGTAGATGACTAGCTATTAGTGGTGAAAAATGGAATCGATAAGCTGCTCCAAAAAAACGTCTGCTGACAGAAAAAGCCTCAAAATCTCTCTTCAATGCTACTGTTCAATAAATACATACTATGAGGAAGAGTTAACATTAAATGCTGTTTACAATTTTTGTTTTCAAAAGAAGCCGTTGTTTCGAGTCGAAACATCTTGGTAGGTATTTCTCGAAACTATAGACATGCAAGAAAAAACTGTTGAACAGCAATCAACATGAATTAATGCCGTATTGTGCAAAATAACTTACTCACACACACACTTACCTACTCATTGGTTGGATTCCACAAATGCCTAATTTCTTAATCAGTTGGAGAATAATTAAATATTAATTAAATTTCTTTATTACGGCTATTCATCAGATAACTATAATCCACATTCAATTTATTTGAGTAATGAGTTTCTAGTGTTTTGATATGGTAAGGAGTAGGATAGGTATCCTGTGGACTCTAGTCTCCACTAATTCAAGGTCGCTACGTTCTCGTATATTGTTTTTGTTCAATCAGCTAAGCATATTCTCGATGAAGTAATTTAATTATCGTCTTATCTTAACTTGTTCTTTTATATAAAAAATATTTATGTCCCTAATTCCGTCAATTCTTAACTGATTTTGGATATTTTTATTTATTTGTGTATCTCCACAAAGTACCTACACACATTATAATTAGTTTTATAATAGTTTCAAAAGTTAAGATCCTGGTTTTAAATAAAAAAGGTTAAAAACTACTTTGTTTTTAACCTTATTATTTTCGGTATATGGCAACATTGTATTCTACCTGTCTATCTATTGGCGTAGCTAGGAGAGTAATCCCACCTGCCGAAAAAGATAGGGTAGTTTTACATTATTACAATAACAAACAAGTTTCTAGTCTTTGGTCTAGTTATTTTATTGAGAATTAAATCATTTTCATTCAAAACCAATTCATAATCAAACTCAATGCCACATACAGAAAAATTAACTATAAACTTAATTTTATGTAAAATTTACGATAAACTATTTATTTACAACGATTTAAATAGGTATGTACATAAAAATTTTAATTCACAACATTTAAAACTTGTTCAACAATAAACCATTAATTGCGTATGATTACAATAATTACCTAAATTATTGAGTAACAACTTAAAATGTTGCGGCCGGTTTTAACAACTAAATGTAAATTTAAAATATTTAGCAAATACTGATTGAGTTTCAACATTATAAAATTATATTGTGTAACAAGATTGTGTTTACTTTTGTATTTAATAACTTGTGCTATAGCATTACAATAGAAAAAATTAAAACTTCTAACATAATCGTTTCATACCAGAATACGTTACTATTGTTGATAGTTATTTTAAAAAACTTATATAATTTATAGGACACGCAGCTCTGGTATGAATATTAATTTTCTTAAAAATCAACTCATAAACTCTAATAAATACATAACTACATTATAATTTAATGCAAAGATAGTAAGAAAAAACGACTTATCGTTTTTATGCTGTGTACACCAGCCGACAACAATGACTTACATTTAAGAGGCGTTCAATTGCTTTTCGTTCTAAAAATATATAAACAGTAAATAAATGATTACGTAAAATAAAAGGTTCAAATAAAGTAATTTTATACTAAACACGGCGTACTATTCCCGAGTATTATGACCGGTAAAATATAGAATTCTTTTTACATCAGCTCTAAAAAATTAGGTGTAGGTACATGTGGTAAGGTCGTACATTTTTTTTTCTTTTTAGTTTACCTAATCTGCCTGCTTACTATGACTAACTTAATTAATTTACATTAGCTCAATCAATATTTGAAATATACTGATAGACAGTGGACAAGTGTTCTAGGGTATAAAGAAGCAGGTTCGATTACGTTGAAACATTTTAAGTAAAACTGAAATTGGAAACCCGCACATCAAAATTATGCCTAAAAAAATACTTGACATAAACAATTAGATTTTTCTAATTGTTTATGTTTTTGAATGGGATAATTAATACTTGATCTTTCATACTTTATGGTCAAAATAATGTGATGTGAATTGTTAAAGAAAAT
>DWAV01000362.1:0-20897 GCA_018231305.1 Noctuana lactifera
CACCCGCGTTAAGAATAGTAGCGTAATGCTTGATAGCCTATAACCTTCCTCATGAATGTAGCTATTATATAGAAAAATAATTTTTCAAATCGGTCCAGGATTTTCGGAGTCTATTGAATACAAACAAACAATAAAATCTTTCCTCTTTATAATATTAGTATAGATCAACACTTGCCTTTACCCCTTTGTACTCGTATGTCCCACAGCTGGTTACGGGTCTCTCCGCATAACCGGGGAAGGTCTGGAGCATACGCTCCTTTAATGCGAATTGTTGGAGTTGTTAACACTTATTGGGAAATAAGTACCTTAGTATTTTCTACCATTTGGCATCATGCAGTTCCAGTAACTAGATCCCAGCTTTTTGGTTCTCAGCTCGATGGTACCAGCTGGTACCATTAATATTCGAATTATTCGGTCATTTCCGGCTAGTGGTTAAAACGGATAACTTGGATACATACAATGGAAACACAGCCTAACGAACTTAGCGCACTCATAACTCTTTTGTGTTAGCAATTATATTTAAAATATTGATTTCATCTTTTAGTAAAAGGTATTGTGTTCCCATAGTGTTCTAGACCGAAACGAAATTTTCTTTGTGTTAACATTTAAAGGGAGTTAATATTAAGTAAAGGCAGTTGTTAAATTAACAATAGTATGAAAGCCAAATCAGTTATGCTGAAACAATTAATGGGTTAATTATTTCATTCGAAAAACGTACTAAAATTAATAAATCTCCAGCGAACGAGGAGGAGGGGAGGGGATTCCTACAACGCCTTATGTATCATTGATTTTTTTTATTTTCGACGACACGGATGGTGTAGTGGTTACCATTCGAAGGGTCCCGGGTTCGATTCAAGGCGGGGCAGAAATTTAAATGATGAATTTAGATTTCTGTTACCGGTCTAGGTGTTTGTGTATTTGTCTTGGTATGTGTCCATGGCACCCACGACACAGGGAATCCTAGTGTATTTTATTTATTTCAATATAATAAATTAGGAAATTAAAATCTTGAGTAACGAAGTTTTACCATTACAAATTCTGGGATTAGTGTAGGTAAGCGTGTCAGCAAAATGTCGTTTTATTAAAAAAGATTTATTTAAGAGATATCCCGTAATATAATCACGTAATCCTTCATCAGTCATCTCTTATTGCTAAAGAATTTTCAATCGGACTGTGATTGATTGAAACGAGTGCTCGGAGACTCAATTGATTCTTAAGTAGACCCAAAGCAAGAAAAAGCTTTAATAAATTGAGCAACATTCTATACAAAGAAACAAGCGAATGAATTCCTATTTACAGGGCTTTGACAGAAATACGATTGGGGATCCGCTTGACAACGCAATGGATATGCTGCGTTTTCATTTACTTAATGAATCGGTTTTAATTTCTTTCGCTTTTATTTATGACGACCATTTAATTGTGTCGGAAGTTTTACTTCGTTTGTATCGATGGGACTCGAATCGTTGCGCGAAAATAATTGAATTGATCATACATTGATAATTTTGAAGTGTGTTTAATTAAAAGTTCTTTTGTATGAAGATAAAGTCTCACGAACCAACAAAATATAGATGAAATGACAATTTATGCTTCAAGTTAGGTACCTAAAGATATTAATTTATTATCAGGCTTTACATAATAATTAATACTGCCACCACTGAGTTTCTCCCCACGGTTGCTCCAGCATACTCCACCACGCTGCTCCAATGCGGATTGGTGAAGATATTTTACATACAAATATTTTTCTATTACAATTTAATAATAATACCTATTACCTAATCTTAATTCAAAAGAGCATACCTAGATCAAAATAAGATATAAAAAAGAATACTATAAAATAGGCGATCGTATCGCTAAAAAGCGATTTCTTCCAGAAAACCACAAGACGTTTTCATGTTTAAAACTTATACCGCCACGCTGCTCCAACGCGATTGGTTGAGAGTTACTTTATACTGACCGGATGTGCATACATAGGTAGGTATTATATCCATATGTATGTATGTATGTTCAGGTAAGGCTCAAAATTACCATGAACACGAACTCTAGTTCATTTAGAGCAGCGAAACGTTTGGGGAACACGAAATTAAACGTATGGATTTCTGGAAGGTATAGCAGAAAATTATCTATTAGCTGTAGGTAATATGAAAGATCATCACAATACAGTTAGTATCGAGTTCAACCCTCGGATACTTCATGTTGAAATGAATCTAGTGTAAAATAAGTTACATTTATTACTTCACTGATTTCACTGTGACAATGTCACTCTACTAAAATTTTAATTAAAGGAATTTTTATTGTGTAATATAACAACAATAATTACACATATTTTTTGGGCATTTAAAACACGACACGGATGATGATTCATCTGGTTTAGAGTATCGTTTGGTTTCCTGACGAAAAATGATTCATGCGGTATATAATTATAAGGAGTTTTGGCCTTTTACAGTCAAGCAACTCGACCAAATTTGAAGCCGATTATTTTTATGTTAAAAGCAAAAAAGTAGGTGCATTGCACAAGATACCTTAACTGTCACTTCCAGAATCCCTATGGGGTTTGCATTGCCGTAAATGTGGTCGCTTCGCCTCGGGACTTGTCCCAACGCCGTAATTACGAATATACACCCTACGACCGCAAATAGAAACAAAACCGCACACATTCGCATAAGTAAATAGAGGGGATCACGGTTGAATTGCGTAGTGTTTTGGGATATGCTAAAAATAAAAAAGGTTTGTAGGTACGAGTAGGTAAGTCCTATAGTAAATACGTGGGTATAACATACTGAATTCGATTGTTCGCTAGACAAAGTTTTTTGTGTGTTTTTAAACCTCAAACACATGTTTCATTCTTTCCATTTATATCATTCTGAAAGTATACAAAAGAATATTTTAAAAGGGTAATATTATACATTATACATATATTATAAGGACCTATAAAAAGTTGTGTTTTTAATTAGGTATATTTGTAAATAGGAGAGTAGATAGCGCAAGCGGAAACAAAACTTTATTGTAAAATAAAATGTTTATTATCCAATAAGGTTACGTACGCATTAATCTTCCTTATTAAGGAAACAATTAAATAACTCAGCCGTAAAATAGTAAAACAATAAAAAATCCTAGTTATAATATAGGTACCTATCTATAGTCGGCTTTAGATTACAACTTAAAGAGCAAAACCTAGTATTACTCGTATCAACGTTATCATCATACCCTAAGATAATATAATTTATTACCATGACTACCCCTCTTCCAAATAAGCGCATTTTAAATGAACAGTACAAACGAGCCACATTATAATAACGACTTTGAAGAACTTAATCCATTAAGTGCATACTTATCAATATCCTTAACTTGACCTGAGAACGCTCGTGACATACAAACGCTCTTAGCGCGGTATTTAAAAAGCACTGCTCATTATACTTTCAACGTTAAGACAGAAACCTCTCGGCTCGCACTGTTTGGCTAACGGTAGCAGCCGACTGCCGAGTGGCCAAGGAATCCGTAATCAGTGTATGTATATTGAAGGTGAGATGCTTCTTCGGGTAATGCAGACGAGCGCTCAAGTTGGCCATGATTTTATATCTGTTCCTTCTTAAACTTATATAAAGTAGTATAAGACAGGGTATCTCAAAGTGGTGTATGCGTGCTATTGGGAGTACAATGTCACAGGGGATGGTCGTAGTCTCTAGGTGGGTAGATAGTCAAAGTCAACATTCTTTATTCATCATGGTACACGTAACCTATACACTGGATGAACGTCAAACAATACGGTACATCGGCTTTAGGCGCACTTTTGGCTAAGGTAGGCCGGCAGAAAAAAACCGGCGGAAAAAAACTCTCGGCACTCCTTTAAAATCAAGTGAATAAATTACAAGTTATTAACCAAATATTCAGTCGTAGTCGTAAGTGACAGGAAGGGCAGCTAGGCTTCTTTGCGTTATTATTTAATAAAACGCCTATTAATGGTCAGTATTCGCCGTGGTCTTAAAGTCTAATTAGGGTAGATCAATAAGTTTTAGAGACCCTATAATAAGGCATTTACGTGCCTACCTATATCCTTTTTATAGCCCATTGAATGGGTACGAGTCACTCGAATCCCCATAACTTAGGAAGGCCATACTAGCATATTTACCACGCTGATTTTTGATTTATCGACTTTCAAACCGCCGGTCTAAAGTTACCAGACTCCCTACATTTTAATATTTAACAAGGGACTACAAATTATTTATTCATACCGTAGGCCCAACAAACAGGCCACAGATTTGTAAACTAAACGCCGCAAACTAAACAAAATATCCGATGAAGCCGACAATAATTTTAACGGGGCGTTATTAATAAACAACAATAGACCGTTCGCTGGCCCAGACCGGTTTGAGGCTTGAGAATAGATGAGATAGATGAGAAACTGTTCTGCAGCTTTATTAAAATTTTCAAATCTAGTCTATTGTTATTAAAATTTTGCTTTCTGCAGCATAATCGGGGCGTGACTACGAAATAAATTCTTGAAGTCTACAATAGATTTTTCTTGCTTTTGAGTTTGAAGTCGGTTTCAATTTAGTTTTTTTTTATGATATGAAGTAACAGATGAGCATGCAGGCCACCTGGTGTTAAGTGGTCGCTGCCGCCCATGGATATCTACATCCAAGCTCAAGCTGGCTCGTGTCCTGCCTGAGGTCGCATGTAGTTGCGCTGCTAACCCGGAGGCTGATGGTCGCTTCATGTAAGTGTGGCCGCCAACTGCAACCACCGAAACACAACTGAATTGATTCATTTGCTTCACGGCAGACATGAGTGCAGCGGTACTTCCTCGATCGAACCATATTAGTTACTACTAAAATTCGTAATATCTACCCTGAAAGATCTTCGCTACAACCCTACAGGCTATAGGAATTTCTTAAATATATATATCTCTAGCTTTAGCATATATAATTAAATTACCTTCATGTTTCTAATAACATTCATTCATCGCAAAATAATTTGTTTGTTGTTTTCATTTCTAAATAAACTACTTAATACTGTTTTTCTCTCAGCGTAGTGAAAAAACAGCAATAAATAAAATCATAACAAACATTTAGACAACCCTATCGAGTATCAGTCACGTGCGTATTTAATGATCCGAAACGGGAAGCAATAAAACTATTGCTAACAACATTTTGTTATCGTTTATCGATATTTATAATCTTTCGGAGGGAGTATAATAGAAATTTGTATAGAAGCGAGGAAAACATTTGATCACTGATTGTGCGTTACAGATAGTGGTAACGCAAATGTGAGTAATGTGCATTGCACACGAGCTTAATAGATACTTGTCATCGTGCCTGAAACTTTTGACTAAGAAGCTTCAATATTATTATTTTTTTTATAAAAAGTAACAGACGAGCATGCAGGCGACCTGGTGTTATGTGGTCGCTGCCGCCCATGGACATCTACATTCAACCTCAAGCAGACACGTGGCCTGCCTGCGGTCGCATGTAGTTGCGCTGCTAACCTGGCGGCTGATGGTCACCTCATGTAAGTGTGGCCGGCAACTGCATCTTTCCAGAGAAACACAACTGAATTGTTTCATTTGCTTCACGGCAGACACGGTTGCAGCAGTGGTACTTCCCTGGTCGAACCATACAAGTTCTATCACCTACAATATGCTTTATAAAAGTCAATATACAGATAAATATGACGCGAGGTCATTGACTCCGAGAGCCCATCCATGAGCGAGAGACTTAAGAAGATACCTGGTTACTTATTTTACTAGAGGAGGAAAAATATAAGATTTAGAAGTCCTCTATACAACGACTTCATTGACGTTTATGCCATATATAATACTACATATACCGTCTGCTACATGGAAATTGGTAGGTGAAATAACCTATTTAACTCCTTCATGGTATTGAATCTAAAATGTACTATACCAATTATTTGTTATTAAAGCACATTTCCTAGTAATACGTATATAAATGGAATTACGAATACAATATTATTGAACGACCCGTCTCTATATCGCTTCATTCAGTGTAATCTATTTACATTGCAAAGGGTATTTTAGTTTATATAAAGGGCTAATTACCATTAGTTGGTATAACCGATTAGTTCAACCACTGAACTAGTGAGTTTTAAACTTAATCTTACTTTCTACCCATAGACCTCCTTAATCAGGGACAGTTCCAAAGTAACCACAACTGAAGTAAATAAATAAATGCGTAAATTTTTTTGCCCCATAAAACGGACCCTTACTATTTATTATGTAGCGCGCCTTCTTTATATAAAAGTACTAAAACAAAAGAAGCATAGAGTCGAATAAACTATAGTCATTTCTGATTGGTTGGTAATTGAAGAATAGCAGCTTCAACCCCTCTGTACTTGGTATCACGTTACGGTCATGGAGCCTGAGTATCAATTAACCAAAATGGCCGCTCGTATGAGCTTACGAACTGACGTCTCTTGTCTAAGCATGTTTACTATTTTAGAAACTTATTCCATTGGGTTAAAGTTCATTATTGACTAAGCCTCGTCTGGAGTATTATTAGTACTTGCGGTGTTGCTAAGGTTTCGAAGTTAAGCACCTAGGAGAAACCTAGGGGCGAAACAAATATTACGCTCTACGAGAAAAACTTAGCTTCGCTATATATTTAATTAAATTAGTATATTCCTAGACTACCAGAGTATTTTCATGAAAAAAATTATAGCAGTACCTACTAGATTTACACCAACATTATGAATAGTAGGTACAACCGGAGAAGTAACTATTTACATCTCAGACAGAAATTTGAAAAAAAGAAGTGAAGAATTGGCGAATCCTCTAGCTAGTGTTACGTTGTGATCATCATCAATCATATGGTACATCGCCTCATCGCCTCATATTTCTTTTAAAATACAATTATTTTAAGTCTTATCTGAGGTCGCACTAATCGGAAGACGAAGAAAGTTGCACCAATACTTGACAGAACCTGACATTTCTGGTCTAACAACGTAATATCAAAACATGGCAGTTTTGAGCTATATGGATATTTTCCCTAGCCTTTTATTACCCGTATACGTGAAGCTGATACACAGGGAGAAAATCCCAGTAAATCCGTATGCGGTTTCCAACAAGGCTTTGAAGTTCCCGCGTTTTGCTGTACACGTGTAATCCTGAGATTAAGCACATAACATGACATACATTTTTCAAAAGAGGTCAAACCAAAACCTGTCGTAATTTATGAAGATTTTGCTTGACACGCAAATGTTGTAATTTGTTAGAATTTTGCTGGACGTTCCTCGCTCATATTATAAATCATTGGTTACGCTTTACAGTGTTTATCTCAATAATATTTTATAAGAAATCCATCCATAGTTGAAATGTTTTGTTTAACTTACCTACAATATCATACAATAACTTTTTATTGCTCACCATATAAGACAACATAATATCATACAATCATAGTCATAGAGTTTTATTAGTTACAACTAATACAATAAAATGAATTTCCTCCTTTACATAATTATCTTGTAATATTCATAATGTTACTTTCAAACAAATGCATAGTTTTCAAATCAGGATCAGTTAGTTAAGCTTTAAGCAGCTGATCTGTTAGTTATAATCTAATATCCATATCTAGTAAATTAATTATAATTTAAAAAGTTATTAAAAAAACTATAATTTTCCAAATGGGCCCAACATACGAGTACCAACTCCACAAAGGCGTATTTTGTGTAGTTTAAAGACAGCAAATGTAAATAATCATGCTCTTTAAAACGGGCATGGCGTCCTCTGAATCCTCCCCTATCTTTGTTTAGAGCACTACTTAAAAACTAATCCTGCCTAGTGCTATTAAAACAAAGTGCACTACATGCTCTACCGCGTCCCGATTGGTCGTGGAGCACTCCATACAAACAGCGCACATTGTTTTACAAGTCTGTCTAACCCCCCGGAAGTCTTTGTGCACCCACTACTCGTTTATGTACAAAGTAAACATTTTTAATGAACCCTTATCACTGTTCTTTAATAAAGCCTCGGTTTTTATAAAAGACATTTTTTGTGGCTGAGAAATAGGAATAATTTATCGCGATTGTTACTGGCTAAAACAGGAATCGTTATGAACTTATCTTATTATCGTTATTATCTTTATGAACAAATAAAACTGATACTTTGTAAAATTTTTAATAATTAACAATTTCTTGGAAAAATTAAGTAAAATTAAGCATTAAAACTGTATGTGCAATGGTGTGTACCTATGTAGTCGTGTATAGTGTCTTAGATAACATATTTGTGCTTGTAATTGCCTAATTATTCGTATGCTATTTATCCGAGCTGTAAGTTTCCCGAAAAGTTTATAAATAAATAAATTTAATACTACATAAATATTTGTTACGGTCACTAATAGGATCGAGAAGATAAGAAGGCTTTAATACAAAATTACACATCTGTTTTCTTTTCCATGTCATATTTATTATTTATGAACAATATTATAGAAAAATAATAGTTTAAAAATAGATATAATATGATGCCGTTCGAAGCTTCGAGCTACAATATCTTGTTTTCTTAACAAAAGTAAAATTCTATTTTACCTCGCTCAAACATGTCAATTTCACGTCATGTATGTAACCTATCAAGTATTCTGAAAACCTGTAGTTTATCTAATTTTGCTGTTGGATAGAATCTTTCATACTGAGTCAGTGAAGAAATTCGTACCGTTTCTATTTGTAAACTATTTTTTCTATTATTTTGGCAATTTTACGAACAACAATAGTTATATTACGACAATCACGTAAGAGAGCGGTTGGGCGTTAAAAAGTGGTAAAATGTAATGCATGCAAATAACGATGTTTTCAGTAGTGCAACTGTTGCCAGAGCCGCGAGCGAAATCTGCAGTAGGGAATTATTATTAGCTATATGTTCGCTAATTTGCCCGAATTTGCTTAATGCACCACAATTTGCGCGAGCTCCGCATTGTAATCGTTTTGTTGGTTATTTTTTATAGAAACACATAAGCGGTTTGAAACAGATTTTAAATAACAATGTCTTGGCGGTGGGCCAAACAATAAATGAAAACCACCTGACATGGTTGATAGAAAAGTTTCGTTGTTTCAAGTAAACATAACATACATAACTATACAAAAGCTGTTCTACAAGAAGCTTTTGTTGGAGTCATATAAAGTAATAAGTCATAATGTATCTGTAAAATATAATTTCATTACTTGATAAATTATTTTATTACCTTTGAGTAAGAAAAGAAGTGTAATTTTGGTTATAAAAATTTTCATTTTTAACCGACTTTAAAAAAAAGGACGAGGTTCTCAATTTGACTCGATTTTTTTAAATTTCTTTTATCACATTTTCTATTCCCAAAGAGTTTTGAAATTAAATTTTATAAATAATCTTTTAAATAAAACAATTAACAAGGGCGTTCTTAAAAATACTTAACATCAAAGCGAACGCGACGATCAAGATTTGTGAGAAGTTGTTTGCCACCAGTTCTGTTGATCAACAGATTACCGAGCTGATGAAAGAATTAAGTAAATGACTCGGATCAGATCCGAACATGAAACATTTAAAATTAAAATAGTGTTTCATCATTTATTAAAAAAACTATTCATTTATAGTTCATTTTTCTTTATTTGCTAGAATAAGGTACCCAATTAGATTTAAATACAATAGACGTCCCGATTTAATAATAACGTGCACTTGTTCTACCTAGTCGGCATGCAAATATTTATAAGACACATTTTTATGTAAAGATGTGCGTAATTTGATGTCTACTATCTATTACTATCTATTGTAACTTTTTACTTATTACTCGTACATATAACCTACTACGTACCTACGTAAAAGGGAATACATTGATATAACACATAAACATATTTTGTGAGATATTAAAAGTTTTTAACAGAAAATGTTTTAATAGAATGAAGTAGGTAAAAAAACCATAGATACGTAATAAAATCGTAATAAAGTAGTTGTAATACCTAACACATAAGTGTAGAAAACCGCGTCAAACCGTCAAATTGTATTCTAGGGAGTTACTATTAAGTTATGAAGTTACGATTGTGTGCGGGCTGTACGAGAAATTCTAGTTCGCGGCTTCACTCTAAAGTAATTCGAAGGTTGTGTCGGAAACTGCACCGTTGCAATTTAAATTCTGTTTGCTGAAACGTAAAGTAAGCACTAGAATTTGTACTCTGAAAAACTAGATGGAACATGACAAAACAACCCGAATGCTTTAACTAAATTTTTTTTTATTTAGGATTGAAACTGTAAAACAGTAGTGTACTTACGAGTATTTGGGATCAGTCTTTTTAGAGACAATATAGAATAGAGAGTGGCGATATAGAATATGAGGTATTGCAATGATATATTTTTACATCTAGATAGTTAATAGGCTTTAAGTACCTACCATACCTACTTAAATTACACTTAGTATCGTGGACCCGGAATGTAAAGTCAATGAAATTTTGCAAACCTTTTATGCATTCTTACGTAAAAAGGCGTCATTAATACAAATCCAATGGACAAATCTTGACTAAAATATTTTATATAATAAGTAAGAGAAACCAGAATGGAAGTAAAGTCATTTATTTATGGACGTTTATTGTTGATTTTCAGGCTGATCCAATTTCCATACGACATAGAAATATAAATTGCGCACCCCAATAAAATATATATCTGGATATCCGATTTCGGGTACGATATAAGTGCCCTTATAAAGAAGTTTAATAACTTGTCCGAGGACGGCAATTTAACTCCGCAGAAAATTTATTTCAAGTACGTTACCATTAGCTACATCCGTTCGCTAATATAATACTTATCATTGAATTAAAGATTTTAATGCACTACATCGATCCTGTAAACCACATCAAAGGGTTCGAATTAGCATGAGGGAGCACGTTTGTGGGATAATAGAGTGGTGTTAGATGTCGACTAGTGCACCTTAGGGGCTAATTTCGCTTGGCGAGTAATGATTATGAGGCTGGCTCCGGCCACAGTATGCAAATGGTTTTTGCCTTCAGCAACCCGTAGACGTGAACCGACCGCTTCTGTGCAATATTCCCTTGCAAATTGCATGTTATTCTGGAAACCACCTTTTAAATTGAACCTTGTATAATGTGCAAAATTCAAACCAGATACAATCTCAAAGATATTTTTGGATAGTGAATATTCCGTTTGCAACAAGAGAAATAAGTCCATATAGAAAAGTAACACTCAGTATTATTAATTCAACATTATAATTTAAACGGACTGAAAAAATATAACGAGACAAAGATAATGTAATGTGAGTAAATTTATTGTTGAAAATCCTTTTTACCCACTATTTACCCATAATATTTACAGCTTAAACTACGATTAGACCTGATACCTGGCAACCATGGTTACGGGGCTCTTCTCAGACATGAAGCTTCAAATCACTGTATCTTTTTCTAATTACCTTCATGTTTATGTTTCACTTACACGAAGCAATTCCTGCGAAGATTTACTAAGAGAACTTTATTTAACCGATAAAGCTTTTGTTAATAAACGCTTCACTGGCAACTTACAAAGGAGTGACAAATAATTCGTTTATGTCGATGTAAGGATATCGTTCAACCGCAGCCTACTAACGATCAGCGAATTCATTAGGAACAGTCCCCCGTGATAGCTAATGCGAGTTATGGAAGAACATTTTGGAAAAATAAAAAAAACTATATGTTTCCTTTCTGAATATTTCTTATATTTTTACCTCTACAATTACATTTCAATTTTAAAAAAATAAAGGTTTTAGAAGGCTGTATTTTATTTATGCTATATACGAGCTGGATGGATGAAAATAATCCGCTATGCTGCTACGATACATAGCTTTATACGAGTCTTCTGAATAAACTATTACAAAATTTATTCAATTAATTTAAAAATCTTTTCCAATCTTTTTAATTTTACTCGATAAGAATAAATGAAAAGAAGGCTATTATAAAATTAATAATCATATCATTGATCGCTTATGATTTACCTGCTTTCGATGAAACCACTTTATACCCGTAAGATACGAAGATCGTTCGACTTGATGTTCATCAGGAAGTCCTTAAATTTACAGCGATGCTTTGTTCTGTTATCGCTTAAGTAATAAATGACGACAATTAAACGTCGCTGACGAATTTTATGGTGCCGAACAAGTAAAGCAATTTTGGTAATTTCTTTATTAGGAATAAGCACGCTACTTTTCTTGGTTAAGTCATTAAGTTATTAATTTTCTGCTAGAAAATCTTGACCTCAACAAAATAACGAACACATACCTAAACCTCACTATCCTACTACGAGTATAGCGAGTAGCTGCTACGGTAGACGACATACTTTTGAAATATTATGAGACATAATTATGTATCAAAGTAGGTAAATTAATTTCTATTTATGGGATTTTTAGCAATTTTTACATTATTAACCACAGAAGTTATATACCGAAAATAATATATAACAAAAATAGTTCGTAACAAAAAGAGTTCCACTAGTTCCTCCATCAGTTGTACCAAATTGTTGTAGGTATCATCAGTCCTTGATAGATGTGCATAGCTTCAGTGTAATCAAACGTCCCAAAAAGGGTGAAAAATACGTTCAAAGATTCCGTTACAAATATACAGGTGAAGCTATTATAAGTGTGTTAAAATAGGCAACGTTAAGTAGGTTAGTAAGGCTGTTTAAAATTTCCACATCACAGTTTGCATGAATGGCGGACGGAACACAATGGACTCCTATCTTAATTGTATGAAATAAAACGGTAGCATGCGATAAGCATAATATTACATGCAAACGCCGTTTTGGTCACCGGGCGTGGTCATTACCTACCGTAATTTGAGTTATTTCAGTCACCACTTCATATTAACAACTTTTGTCACGCTTTCGTTTACAAATTGAGACATTTAAAAAGTGGTTTTAATATTTCAGCAAAAATTTAAGTAGGTAGGTATCAACTACTTTTTCAAAAATTACGTTATGTGTATTACAATTATTTTCATTTCAGCAGAGGAAAACATGAGACGATGTTTACTTACATAGTTGAGAGTTCTTTAAAATCGTTTCCAGAGGCCCGTGAAGGAGTTTCATGGACACAGGTCCTTGGTGGGAGTTTCAGTGGCACGATAGAAGCTTCATAATAATTAGGTTCAGAAACTAAGCCAGAACTTAACTAGTCCAGACTTAGCCCAACTACTTTTATGATCTACATTTCGTAAAAAGTTTTTAGATAGAGATATAGCAAACAATGTGAACCAATATTATCTATCTTTGAGAGTTGTTTGAGAGTACCGATACACTGAAGAGTATCGATCGCATCTAAATTACTTAATAGTTAATATGTGAGATCACTTCCGATCTATACTACCGGCGGTACCATGTTCTATGTAGACGTATGTTTATACCGTCTCAGGAAACCAAAAATCCAATTTTCTATAAATTCGTAGGTATATTTATCGTGAAAAACTCAATGAGTAAAATAATATTTCTGTGTAATTTTGTCCCAAAAAAGGTGTTAACTCTTTAATAGATGATAATCATTTATCCGGCGAACTGACAGCATACAAATTGATGCTATTAATGTCATCATATAATTGCGGACATGCAAATGATTTTAACCCATTTGCCGTAATTTAATAAATCTCTTGTAATGTTCTTGACGTAGGTACCAGGCAGTACCAGCAAAAATTCTCATTGCACAATATAATTTCAATTAAAATTCGATTTTCATAATTAAAGTGAAAAGAGAAAAAACGCTGTAGTGAAAATTAAAATCAACCGTCCGTCTGTAATATCCAAAAACTTAACATTTTGGCTGAAAAGTATTGAGTAAAATATTTTTCGCCCAAATATAAATGGAGGGTGATCTCGATTTCAGAAGCCGTAGGGCATTTAAAAAAGGTTTCAATTATTTCCGACGATTACGTGTACCTATATGACGCCTATTTTTAACGCATGGTTGCGGTAGAGCAGACAGACTCTCGTAAATTACTCTAAAGGCAGACGCGTACTAGGCTGAGTGGATAACACGATATTAGGACGAAAGCTGAGATTCGAAACTATAATGTTTGAAGTTCGTTTAATTAGTTTAATAAAAAAATATTATCTCCTCCGAAATTACTAACAGTTTTATTTTTATCACCTAGAATGTTACTTAGAAATACAAAAAAAATGCTTATATAACAAATGCTCTAAATTATTTAATAGGTAGGTACTGCGAGTATGTAGGTACTTAGATCAGAAGATGGATTACGCCTTTGAATTAATTGTTAATAAACAAATTAAAACTTTTAACACTTTGCCATAACACCCGTTTATATAGGTAAGGTCTATAAACTACTAGCGTAGTTTTCAAGCTTTTAACAAATTATTGTTTTATAGTAAAGTTTACTGTTCGGGATATTGCAAGGTACGAGATTCGTATGTCCGCAAGCCTTTACTCTAACAATTCATGTATCAATGAAACAAAAGACAATCCATCAGGGAATTGCCACAGAGCGTGAAATTGGCAAAAAACTTCGGAATCCATCACCAATCAAATGACACTTTGAAATTGTAAAGCTAACGGAGGAACGAATTGGATGGACTGGGAAAACAATTAACGAGAACGGGCGATGCGAAAAATTGGAATAATCAACGAACGCCGTGTTGAATAACGTTCAAATATAATAAATGTAATTTTTCACGAGCGTCCATTCTCTTTTAAAGCGCTGCCGTCCAGCTCTTTACTCACACTCGAGCAGTATAAAAATGCAATGACCTACAAACATTTGTACAGGGTTTTTTTTGTTACACGAATTTTTATTGAAAAAGCACTCGATGCAGGAATAGAATACGCATTTTTCTTTTGTTTGACTCTGTATGAAGTGCTCGTCCATTGTGGTTTATAAAATCTATAGCGGTCTATAACGACAGTTATAGCGGTTATAGAGATGATGGAATTGTTGAAAGTAAAATTTATGTTTATGCCTTGTGTTCATTTTTAATTTTTGACTCGTTTCTGCCTGCTACTTCGTCATTCATTCGTTTTTCATATTTTGGTTGAAGTCACTGAAAACGTTATTTTCACTTCATATACTAACATAATTTAAACTCATTACGTCATTACCCGTTCTTAAAAGGCGAAATAAAATCGTCCTTACCGCATATATTGCATTATTTAAAAGCTACTACATTTTTGGCTTATTTTACCCACATAATTATTAATTACGAGAATTACCATTGTTATACAACCCTACACGTATTTACAGGGGTAAAGAGTAGTGATTCATGATGACTCCAGAACGGGGTTTATGAGTAAGATGGGGGAGTAATCTATGATAAATTTCTATACTGCATCTATATATTTTCTATCGTTTTCAAGCTGTCGAAGCTTTCAAGTCGTAGTTGAAAATTTTATCAACCATTAACATTATTATATTGTTGTGTGCATTAGAGGATTTTTTAAGGTTTTTAAATAAAGGAGTTAGATACATAGATATTTGTTTTCTCAAAGACAAGTTTTTTATAGGTAAGCCATAGGGAATTTTCATATTATAGGCAATGTAATCACTGATAACCATTGAGATACATAAACAAAAACAATCAGATACAAAGTTTCACCGCAGTGAATATCACCTGCGATGGTACGATTGATAAAGGCGTACCTACGGCTACACATAACATGTACCAGTTTCAAATATCGTTCACTGTAAAAAAACAATGTACATATATTAGAAAGCGCGTAAGAATGTATGAAGCTAAGTGCTACTGGTCTGAACAGCCTAGAAATGTTTACAGGCAGCCAACTAGTCAGCAGTTCAACCTTAAAAGAAATTGCAGATCTTACTATTACTATTAATTATAAGGGTGGCTATTGTACCTCCCTTCAAGAACTATTATTATTTACCTATTTATTACCTACTTCCTAAGACATATCAAGCTCTGTTAAGTATTAAAGCAATAATTCATTTCGTAGTGTATGTACTTATGTACCTTACACATTCAGAAATGTTGTAGCGAGTGATTAAAATTTTAAAGGACAGAGTTACCGATGGCTATTCGTTGAAAGCCAGGAAATTGAGCATAACGCGTCCATTAATATTTCAACAACTTCCTAGCGATTAAACCGTTGTTCAGTGTACAGAAATATGACTCTTATTTAATGAAATATGTGGTTTAGAATCGTGGACGCGGATTATAGAGCAAGCCAAGTAACGATTCACAAACAGTGGGTGTGTATAACTATGTGCATAGTAACGCATCTCGCTCACCCCAGAGTTAAACTGTGGAAATTTTAATATATTCTGTGAGGGGATACTTCTCTGGGTACAAAAATATTGTAAGGCTAGTTTTTCATTTTTTTAACAAACTTTATTGAAGCAAATAAAAGTATGGTAGGTACCGAAGGAGAGCTTAATGCTAAATAGATTTATCTGCCAGTCAATCTTAGTGAATTGATAATATTTATATATTTATTTAGAATTTATAATAATTAATAAACCCAACTTCACAATTATTTTTATTTAGACAAAGATCAGCTTTCTTTTGATTAGCAGAAATTCAAGAGGAATATTTAAAATATTAAACTTACACCGTTTTAAACGCAGATGACGAGTAGTCAAAGATTCATTCACATGGAAATAATCCGATGGGGATTACTTACATTTTTCATAGTGCTTTTATCAGTACTACAGTAAAACGTGTTATGAATCTTTTGTACTAGCTCAGTATTTTGCTGCCGCCCTCGATTTTCACCACAGCAGCGGTTTTTCTTTTTATATGGGGCTACTTTGTAAACAAGGTACAAGTTTAGGTCCCCGTTCTAACTTTCATTTATTGAATTTGTTCGAATTTGGTAAAAGTTTTGTATATATATATTTTTTAATATTCTCTCTGCAAAACAGCACACACGGACATTATATTATTTTTCGCTGGAACGCATAGACACCGACGTCTTATATGTAATGGAACAAAAATTCTATCAAATTTAATGTTGAATCGCGACTTAAAGAGGACAATGAGAGTTGGCTCAGTAGTTAATAAAGTATTACAGGAAGAAATTGACAGTTTTATCGATCATGTTTCTACATATTGTTGACATAGAGTTGTAGATAGGGGGATTATTACAAATGCATGGTTTATCCATTTGCCCCATTATCCCCTGTGAACCTGGTACTATCCCTCCCTCCTCCTGCCGGATAAAAACATTGGTACGCCCATGAATAAAGGCTAAAAGGTTTCATCAATAGACATTGGTGTTTTTAGAAAATATTTAATACATACTACCTATGACATATTATTTTAAGAAATTCCGATGGCGCTATTGTAGCAAGTTTGTGATTGTGTTCGCAACATGATCGCTCAGTTTATAATTAAACTTGGGTCAAAGAGTCGAGCGCGGCAAGTTGCTGCTTGCGAGCTATTCAAGCTTTAATTACTTTAACTATTTTCTTACTTCAAAAATGTTATTGTTTTGGCGTAAAAGTACTACAATCGTGATAGTTCTCTGCTTTGAACTACGTAGTTGAAGCTGCGTTGTTAATACAGAGTAACACACTCGGGAACTTTAATACCATAGGTATACCATAACTATTAATCTACATTAGCAGTGTTATGTCCGCTGCGCATAACCTCGCTGGTAGTATAGATTGCAAGCGTTCTCACAACACTAGACAACCTTTAGAGCGGTTAATAGATATTCGGACGAGTTACCGCTATTGGAAGATTTTCATACCGTTTGGCTACTAACCAGTATCTCTACCAATCCGTATTGGAGCAGCGTGGTCGAGCATGTTTCAGGCTTTCCCTGGTTGTGGAGAGAGACTCGTGCCTGTTGGTGGGACATAAAAAAAGGTTGCAAAAAACGGAAACTACTTGTAAATTAAATAGAATTTGTTTACTCGAAAAAGTCTCGTATAAACTTAGCCTAATAATTTTCAGCCAATTTCTGACCTTTGTAGTGAACCCTGGCACTTTTATAAAAACAGTGCAGTGGTAAGAAACTACTTTTAATAACGTTAGTATTATATTCACTAGAATGTGGTGTTCGTAGAGTCTGCGATATCTAGTTCGCGGCAAGTTTGTATTGTGTTTGCAACTTGATCGCTCAGTTCATAATTAAACTTGGGTCAAGTAGTCTTATGCGGCGAGATGCTGCTCGCAAGCTGCCCTAGCTTTAATTACTTAACTATTTCGCTAAATGTATAAGCGGGTTGTAATGGTAACAACAATTTTTTAAGCAATTTTCATCAATTACTAGTGGTCCCCCATATACCATTTATATGATATCCACCAGTTATTAGTAAGCCGCACGGACTTATTTTATACAGAACAGAAATATCTGGCATAAAATAAGTTTTTTTTACAATGTTCTATTTGTCTAGGTATACCTATATAGGTATCTGGTACTTTTCAGTATGTCGAGAATTAATTTAAACCGCCTGCTTATTATGCCGATATGGTATTAAATTGACAGAAGCGATACCTACATTTATCTCAGTGATGTGAATACTTAAATCAGGTAAAAGTGATTTATTTCCAAAAACAATTCGTGCTTTTGCAGTATGAATTGACAGCTTGTCGATAATAATTATAAAAACGTGGTAAATAATTTCAATGAATTGAACTACCATTTCATATCAATGAAACTATGGATAACATATATGTTTATAATGAAATGTTTGGGACCGTCATAAATACATAAGCTGCAATTAACAAAGTTTAATATGGAATTTTCATTGCGAGATTGGACTGGACTATGGACATCATGAACATGTTCCAATTCTGGGAGTAAGCGCTTTGAAGAGTTCCTAGAAATATCATTAGGCGTAAATTTCCTTTCATGCTTGCAATAGCCAGTTTACTAGGAAGTCCACACACGATCGTCATCAAACAAACCTATATAACCTTCACCTTCCAATAAGCCACGAGAATAGTTATGAACTGCTGAACGAGAATCATACTAAACTTCTAGACCAGTTAATTAATGATTGACCCGTATAAGTTTATTAAGTAGGTAAGTTAAGTCAAGTAGCGTCTGCGACTTCGTCCGTGTGCAAATTCGGTAGACAAACAATTTAAATTATTTGTATTACATACAATGCTTCTCATGATTTCAAACAGTCATAGACTATATAATATACTAAATAACGCCTGTTACTTGGATGCAACTGAGGAGTTAAACAAACTGCATCACTTGTAAAATCTTTGCTTATACGAAAGGTTTTATACTCTATAATATTTAGTAGTAATAGTATAGTGTTTTTGAATATAATAAGAATAAATAAAGTAATGATAAAACTCCATAAAGTAACTAACCATGACATAGCAATAATATAAAAACCATTCGACGGCGTAACTATACGAGTACGTATTCAGTTATGTTCACATTTTCACTAATTTGATTGAATATTGCTTTATTAATAATAGCGCAATGCAATTAAATTCAAAACGAGTGCAAATGGATTTACAAATTTCAGTATTCAATTAAAGTAATAACCGTAACTGTAAATAAATATAAAACGCAATAGGTACTCCTAACCTGAGTATTAACGTTAGCGCAATGCATTAACATAATATGTTATTATAAGCATGGTTGGTAAATGAATAATGAAGACATTAATAAATTTCAAATTTATATTAATAACGTTTAAACATCACTAATCAATATCTTGGTAGGTACAAAATTTTATCGAAAAAAAAACAGTTTTGGACTTTTCCAAGGAGAAGCCACATAATTTTCAAAACGCCCAGAGCCTTACAGAGCAATTTACTTAAGCAAACAATCTCTTTCGCCGGGTAGCGGCCATCCTTTAAATGTACAACCCTAGTTACGTGATTCATTGTATGTATCCAGCGATATCTCTCTAGTGAATTATTAAAACAGATTTGAAAATTTCACGTTGTGCCCTAAACATTATTAAAAATTTGAATAAAAAATTTATTTACATAAAAATATGTATGAATTATAGATAAATTTATTTCGTCAGAACTGCGACCATCTTGTACCTACCTTGCTACTGTTATATTTTTGCAATTGTATGTCTTGTTTTATAGATTAACTACTACTTCATCTTAAACTCATAAAATATTTTAAGGTACCTGTTGGCGACAAAAAGGTTTTGTATAATTATGATAAAAAAGATCGTCACTGTCAGTTTGAGGGTCTAGGTTTTGTTATCGATTTTTTGCCTTTGATATATGTCGTTTCTTTTAATATAATTTTATTTTTCCCCCCCTCGTCCCCCCTCGTCCTTTACAGTACCTAAATAATCAACTAAATAACATTCTTATGGATTCTTTACTTGCAACCAATAATAGGTATATTTTCATATCTATCATTGTTTAATCATTTAGTTGATATTAACCATATAAATTTTTCAAATCTGATCTCTCTTTCTGTTCTTTCTCAGTGAAACAATTCTCAGTAAAGCAATATTATGACCTCATTTTCAAAACGCCTTGAGCTCTACAAAGCAATTTGCCTAAATAAACAATCTTTCACTTACAGACTGGAATTATTAAAAAATTAAAACTAAAGGTTTCTCTTCTCTAATTTTTCTTTATTTGAAATTTGACTGAATTCGATTCGATTGAATGCATAAAATGTTGAATGGCAACTTTTAACTACTTTAGTAGGTATAATGCGTAAACTACCTGGTACCTAGGAAGTCTAAGAACTATTTCTGTCGTGCACAAAACTTATAATGCAGTTGACCTGCTTTCATAACAATGTTTTAACACGTCTAAGTATAAAAATCTACATTATCATATTTTCTCGCAATATAGATGGCAGTACTTATCACTGCCGCCCTTGGCGACCCGTGTGATGTAGTGGTTGCCACGCCAGTCAACCATTCGAAGGGTCCCGGGTTCAATCCCCGGCGGGGCAGAAATTTAAATGATGGATTTGGATTTCTGTTCTCGGTCTGGGTTTGTGTGTAATTGTCTTTGTATGTGTCCATGGCACCCA
>DWAV01000363.1:0-20861 GCA_018231305.1 Noctuana lactifera
TTGTCAGAGAAAGATAATAGAAGATAATTTTGACAGCCGCGAAGTTTACTAAGAAAATTCTATAAAAACAGTTTACATGATACTAAGCCTTAAGAGAATCTTGTTTATTCACAAATGAAAGGGAAGAGCTTAAAGAGACAGCTTGGACAAAATAAAAGAGAAACTTTGTCCTAATATTTATGAGACGTCTTGACTCGCGAGGAA
Organism: Noctuana lactifera; assembly: GCA_018231305.1. Taxonomy (NCBI): domain Eukaryota; kingdom Metazoa; phylum Arthropoda; class Insecta; order Lepidoptera; family Hesperiidae; genus Noctuana; species Noctuana lactifera. The sequence continues at coordinate 205 of DWAV01000363.1, forward strand.
ACGAGCGACATGAATTATATTGGTAACGCAGACAGTATTCAAACAAGAGGCACACTGTAACAAGTTTCAGTTAGTTTTATTACTTACGCATTTTCCACTCACGTGTAAAGGAAACGGCGAAAAATAACAACAGGAACAAGCGGGCGGTGACAATTCAAAGTGTCAAATAATTCAAGGTGCGGCGCGACATATCTCACAATCAGCGAGATCTACAGCCGTTCCACGCGAGACTCTGTACGTTTTTTCCATTCGATTTCTTTATTTCGCATTTCTCCTTATAAATGTAAGAGTTCGGCATCTCCGCACGAATTCCCAAGATGAAAAGGTATTTTTCACACGTGAAGTCGGCTGGGCCATGTGCCGCGCGCTGGCTAAACTGTATTCGCTGCAAAGCTTACCGGAATCGATGCATAAGTTATCACAACATATTTATTTTTGTTCCACTGCGCCTCGTCGTGGAGGTCTATTGGAAATTCATAAACACCTTAACTCGAGAAATACCAATATTTAAGTGTTCTATCACAACCAGTATGTTCTTGTAAAATAATAGGATACTAAAATATAAACTATTATGAACTGCCATATTATGATCCAAAACAGTACTTACCTACATGATTCCAAGTCTCGTTTAGTAAAGTGTGAACCATATTATGATCGTCACACTAATTGCTACAATGAAGCAACGTAATGTCACTCACAATCAACATTTGATTCGACAATCAGACATGCAAGCCCAGTTCTTGGCTTGAGGTGAATATAACACTCTACAGTAATCATAACATCCATGCGGCGTAACAATTTGCTGGTATTTTAACGGTGATAAAATTTAATTTGTTTTGGACAAAATATTTCACCGAATAACAAAAATTCTAACCTGAAAAAATGTCGCCAGGCCCTGTTTTATATTGTAAAAAAGGGAAACAAAGCTCGCGAAGCGTAATAAAGCAGCTCGATTTCCGCTATTTAGGACAGACGAACTGAATTAAAGTTCTTTAGGGAAAGTGAGTTCGGTGTACACGAAATGTATCCAAAGCGGGTGAGTAATAAGAATTCCGTGGTAGGGCAGGGCACTTTGAAGGAAAAACGATGATGAAGCACGATCATGTCAAGATCCCCGCCGAGCTGACTGACAAATTGTCGAACATTTTTTCGCTAAAATTCCTTCCCTTCGAATCCAATTATTGAGTCTTACCGATAGAACGCTTTGCCGTCTTCATTCTGGACTGTGCTCGGTTTATTTCCTTATTTCGCTCGACTTGTTGACTTGTTTATTTTTAATGCTTGCCTTACCCACTGTTGCTATGCTGGTTGCTCACGTAAATCAAATGCATCCACCATTTGCTAAGAATATTTTACTAAGAACATTGTGAATATAAAAAGTACGTTGAAAATAGCTGTAATTGCCGGTTAAAAATCTAAAGCCGATTTAAATGGGCTGATTACGAGAAACATACTTTCTAGAGAAAAAGATTCTAGACTGTTTTCTATAGTTACTACATCCAGTATTAATTTTCCTGAATAAAGTTATAATAGAAAATTTTATTGTATTTTTTTATTAACTTGCATTTGTTTTAATGGCAGGCATAGCTACCCTTTGAGGAGGTGTAGTTCGCTACCATAATCCTATAGCTTTATAGGTCGTTAAGTTTAGAAGAGCTAACATTATACTTAAAAGTATTAAACAGACTTTTAAATATAATAAGGAGAAGCGGTAATTATTTTTCGTATTTGTGTAACGTTTCTTAAACGGCGAATACTACAAAATGTAGTAACTCGATACAAACCCGATAAAGGTTCGATTGTATGCAGTAAATAAAATATGACTTGGCCATATTTCCACTTTCGTTTCTTTTCGTTTTATTCCCCTTTTTTCTGGTCTCCCTGAAAAGCCGTTCATACAAAATACCTTTCGCGATATTGCCCAACTTTATTAGCATCGGGCACGTGTTTTTATATTTCAAATATCTTTCACTTCTGTAGCAATTTTATTAAATACAGATTGCTACAAATGTGCACCGATGTAATAGTACCAATAGGTATGGTCTTATTTAAATAAAATAGTATAGAAAAAATTTTGAAGTTGTTAAAATTATACGTACCTAATAATTTTAATGCTTCGGTAAGATAAGGTAATCTTCAAAATTTATTCGCGGTTAAGAAGTATACCTACCTACCTACGTCAGAAATATTATTTCAGATACTCCATCCATAATTTAAACTACGTAGCTCAGAACTGAGCGGCCGCGAATTGAGCTTACGGCACAAATAAATAGCTTCTTCGAAAGCTATCGTGAAAGCGAATTAGAATAATGCGCTGCGATTTGGCGTTTCAACAAACGAGAACGTCAAATAGCCCTCGGTGGATTATTCGGGTGTTCGGGTGGGCTCGACTAAATTTGGGTATAAATGGAGGTGTCGTGACTGTAGCGGAGGTCCGCCATGGCTGAGGGATTTGACTCGAACACTAAAGTGCAACGCAATTGTGTTAGGAAAAATTGGACTTAGCAACACATACGTAATATATTTTTGTAAAGCTGTTAGGTACGTAAAATTTTAATAACATCAACAAACCTATGCTTCAAAATCTAAGCTATAATATATGCTCTAAGCTATATAATATGCTCCAAGATCGTTAAAACTTTATCTTATTAAAAATTGTTTTATTTATAACTAAAACATTAACATAGGAAGGATTTGATCGAGTAAGAAATATAAGAATAAAGCAAACACGCATTATTATAATCGTATAATATAATATTATAAATAAACCTGTTAAGTGCTTAACTGGTTTATTTTCGAAAACCGCTAAGTGCTGTGTAATATGATAATTCATTATTTATGTTAATATGTAAGAGGTCGTAAAAAAACAAGTGAGGCTGGATCTCTCAGATCAAATGGCGCCGAGCTGTCTCCTTGATGCTAATGTAGGAGATTAATGGAATTACCTACGCAACCGAAGCCATGAGAGGAGACTTACATACAAAAATCTCTCATTATAATATCTTTGAAGGTCGTCTGAGCCCTCGTAATTTTTTTCAATTAACTTTCATTTCACCCTTTATTTCTGATGTTGTTTTGAAAAATGACCGCACTCTAATTCACAAAACCGTAAAAAGAGTTAAAATGTGATGTTTTACTTTTTAAATCTGTCCTAAAAATTATTTTAAATTGCTGTTTCATTGTATTGTGACATATTACATTATTCTTTTATATCTTTCTACCTATCATTCTTCGTTGTTTTAACTTATTTATAAACTAGGGAAAGTCTGCGACTTAGTCCGCATAAAAATAAGATAAATAAACTTGTCTGACAAAAGTGTCAGACAATTATTAATTATATTATCGTATAAATAACATATTCTGACTAATTATTAACCTTAACTAGGTAATATCACAGACAGAAAGGCAGTTAATTGTTTCAGGCGTTACTTTGTGGAAGTCCATTGTTAATAAACAATGGTGTATATTTTTTACATTTACGTAAACATACACCATCATACATCGTATTGGCGGATTGTTGCAAAGTAGTTTTTAACCTTGTTTATTGACAGACAGACACTCCAGTTTATTAGCAAGATGTTATTTTAGTAAAGAACTTCGTATATATTTAACATTCAAAATAAGACATATTTTCAAACTGCAACCCTTAGAAAACTCGCAAGGTACGTACGTATACCTAAATAAAGTTAGAAGGTAACTCCCGAGGGTCGTGTTTCGGATCGACCACCATCACGGTCTGTTTGAGAGTAACGTCCATCAACTCCTGTCAAATGCAGAAAACCCGAGCAGGATTTGTTTATTTAAAGAACCGTCGATAAAACATCTATGGAACGTACATACCTATGTTGTTAAAATAATACCATATACCTACTTGTTTCCATAAGTAAACTCAGAATATTTTGATGATAGGAAAAAAAATTACTATCGGTAGGAATAAGACGTTATTTAACGTTATTAGGATGTGAGATGTGTGTAGGTCGTTGTTAACAACGAGTAATGTTAGTGTTATTTATTTATTTGTTTTTATATTGATTATACCACTAAAACCACTACTATTGAATTTAGTGTAAAAACTTCAGCATAATCTCCTAACTAAATAAATTAAAAATTTAAAGACATACAACATTCATGTTTTTTTATATTAAAATTTTAGACAAAGCTTCCGTACAGAAGTACTTTTTACGAAGCGAAGACAGTGTTCAGAAAGATATTCCCGATCTCTTGGGGCAGAGATAAGAGAGTCAGATTTGTTCTCATTAACACTTGCTCAGCAGCCATTCAGCTCTTATATCTATAATCTCAAAATAATTCAACGGTATGGATTATAGTGTGGCCATAGCTTATCTCAAGGGAGATATAAATAATTTTTACAGAGAGCCTTTAATCCGAATGGTAATAAACACGCAAGTTTAGATAATAGTCACTATACCTATAAAGTTAAAATTCTAATGGCTTAACGAATAATACACGTGAATTAAGCTGTTTGTACTATTAAAAATATATAGGTACCTAGCACGCATTATGAACTCAAACACACAAAATTTGATACCTAAATAAATAATAGCTCGTAAACCAACATAATCAATAACAGATCTGCAATATACTATTCCATCAAGCGGAGAGTGATCCCATTTTTGAATTATTGGACGCTCGGAATATCTCATACGGCGCGCAACATGTGTTTTATATCATCTCATCCCTGTATTTCGTAACATCAAGGTACCGCTCGTACCAGATTGAATACGACGACATTGCATTTAGGATTTAATATAGGTAGCGAAATGTACGCGACACTGGAAGCTGCACTCTGTTTTGCGCAAATGTTAAAGTCGGTATAGAGTTTCATATGGAATTGATTTTGCTACGAGTATGTTATTAGGTATTTGCTAGGTGTCTTTTAAGGAATGTTTACGTTGACTGAATGATTATGTATCTGTTCAAATTTTAAAATATATTTTTACTAACCTGACAATGACCTGAAAAGGTGGCCTGCATGTCTGTTTGATAAGTCTTTATAAAATAACTGTACCGATTTTTATAATTTAATTTTCTTTCGTATTCAAATATTTTGATTCATTATGACATTTACATACACTTTTTAAAGTCAAATAAATTGAACGGTTAATCGGCTTTAGGCGCTCTTTTGGCTTTAGTTTACTAGGAGAAAAATGCAGTCAGAAAATTTTTGATTGATTAAAATTATATTTTTCTCGCAGTGTAGCATTAATTCAATAGTGAGCACATATTTTGTTGTATATTCGGCTTACTCCTACCTACTTTTCTTTAAGTTTAACATACTACATTATCATTCTATTTTTTTACGATTAGGTATAATGTAAATTTTATTTCTCTTGAGAGATGATAACTAAATAAAATTGTCTGTTTTGAAATTAATTGAAAGTTTTCCTTAAAATATAACGTAACTGTAATGTTAGCTTAGTAAGGCTTACTTATACATATTATTGTGGAACAATATTTGTACTTAATGTTTCGAAATGTAAGTAAACAGATCTTACTTGTTCGTGCTGCCAAAATTTAAAGCAAATTTATATGTTCACGTTTCACAGTTACTTTTGTTCAAGTCATGCCACCAAAAAGTTCAGAGGTTCAAAAAGTGACAAAACTGAAAAACCGGTACGCGTACTTGTCGAAAACTGAGAGAGAAAATGAATATTCGGGTAAAGAGGAAAACTATTTTGGTTTCGGGTGGAAGCTCGAAACTCATTGTAGTTCCTTTCGCTTCAGTTCCTCGCTTAATGAGCATGTACATTTTTGACGTATCCGGGAATATTTCTTCATCGTTAGCATATAGTGACAAATACAAGACGACAAGATAAAGACATGAAGCTTTACTTACGTAGATAAAAATATACATTTATAATTGTATACATACATTGTAATTTTGTAATGAATCGGTTAATAAATTTTATGGCATATTGCGATACGCTTCCAAATAGGTATAAGTACTATAAAGTTTATAAGAATAAAATTAAATTTAATTACATTTTAACTTCCCAATTTCTACTAACACCATTAACTAACCCATTAAAATTTTAATGCCTATCACAAACATTTAAATACCTTCGAAAGCTCTCTTTAAAATCAATAAAACGCCAACTTTCATCACAGTCGAAGTAATAAAATTTTATTATTATATTATTTAGATTAGAATTAGATAATGTGTCTTTGTAAAAAAGTTTATAGCAAATGTAAAACCTAAATAACCAATTGTAAGTGGTAAATATGGTGTTAAATAACGGTCTTATAGCATCCAAGCTGTTCTCAATTTGAATATAGATGGCTGCGTAGATTTAATACATACAAGTAAATCATGCATAATGCATAAATTTTTATTCATTTTAAAGATTTATAGATTTTTTTCGGGTGTTTTTAAATTTGTTGGTACCTATGTAATTTTATTTGATACTTTAAAAAAAATACTTAGTTCGCAGCTCTACATTGACGACATGCTACGATCAACACACATTGAATGAATAATATTTTATAGGAACACGAAATTCATTTAGCTATTTAATATTTTAGTTTTCATGTCGGAGATTAACGATACGTTTAAACTCATATAAGCCCGAACTGTGTAGATATCGAGTAACTAGTAGGGATCATTGAATTTATTGCATATTAAGCATTTAGCCGCTGGCTTTGTGAATAAAGTCGTAAAAACTACAGCACTTGGGGCTATCAAAGGCGGACTAATAAAAGCAAATAGGAACAAAGCGAAATACAATAGTACAGCCTGTAACATTGTATACCATACTGTTTTCATCGATGACTTTACCTCTCTTGTGTTTTTATTAGCTTCCATCGCAGCTCGTGACGTCATTTTTTCATTTACTCCTTTTGTTGAACGTAGCTCTAGGTTTTATTAAACCGAGTATGCCTTAAAGGGAAATGATACTTGCTTTGTAAGTCGAAATATAGACTGGTGAATACCATAGGCGATAATTTTAAATATAATGAGATATTATATAATTTTAAATATAGGTTCTTAATATATATACAGATAACCCTTCTTGAACAGCGACCTTTGCCTACCAGTAGGTCACTGATGGGTTGATGATGATGACGATAAGTAGATATAGGATGTAGAGATGTGACATTTTTACTATCTCAAAATGGGTGGAATTTGAAATAAACATATGAATAAAGATCTGGCAATAAAACATTATGCAATTTCTAATTACATAAATTTACGTAGGTACTTACTAGAGACGGTAACAAAAGTAAAAATTCCGTAAGTAAATTACACTGTGCCATAAAGCAAAAACAGCTATGCAAAACGAACAAAAAGGAACAGACAAGAAGAAACGAGATAATGAACGAAGCAAATCAGCGTGGCTGTGACGTCTTGCAACACTTAATGGCAGAATCTTTGAATATTCCGAGACAGTGAAGAGGCATTTTGTACCTCCTTTTATAGTAATTAGTTAAAGTAAAGATACCGTTTAACCGTGTACAAGTAATAAAAATATTACTATTTATGTTATTAGTATGGATATTTCTGCATGTTTAATGCAATCAACATTCGACAACTAATGGTATAAGACACTGTGATACAAAAATTATGATAGATAATAAATCTATTCACTATTCCATAAAATGTTTAGATATGTATCTATTCTAATAATGAAAGTTCTATTCATGTAGCTAAGCTCTCAATTTTCAATCAATTGTTTTGTAAAAACAGTGTGATTGTAAATGGAGAGCTCAAAAAAAAATCAAACATATTTTATTGTTATTAATATTTCATACATTTTACAAGTAATTGGTTCTGTTAAGTTAAGAGCTGCAAAAATTAACCGTGGTAAGATTTTAAATATATTGGTATACACCAGTAAATTATGATACAAAAAAATGATAAGCCAGACAAACTATCACAGGCCTCAGGAGGCCAGGAAATGATGAGTATGGTAAGTGGTCAACGATGTTTATAAACATCAGGTGAGGAAACGCGTTGCTGCTTTAAAAATAGAAGAAAATTTGATCACCTCAAATGGCTGAACTAATTACATTTTTCCAAATTACACAATGACGTAAAACAAAATTCAGAAGCGAATCAGAGCCGTTGCGATATAATGTCACGTAGTGAAATCTTAAAATACTTGCAAGACACCCTCTGTCAACCCTAATTAGATTTTTTCCTCTAAACGATCGTAACAAAACATGCAACATTGTAGCCTTAATGAAAACGCCCTTAAGTGTCCTGTGTTTAATGTTTATTTGTTCCCATTTTTAGCGTCTTCCCTCTTGTGATGCTTGTAAAAGTGCCTGTGACATTAAATATCTTCGGTTTCTAATGATTTCTTGGGCGTTATCAATAGAACTTTTTTATCATGATATTTTATAGTCACTATAAAATTTTCATTGTGACATTGATGTCTCTAATGTAAACATCGTTTAAAATAAATCGCTTACCCTACATTCTAGCAATTATATTAAATGCCAATTTAAATAATTTACGTAAATTAATCACAAAAAATTGACTTAACGTCGAACTGTACTAACGAATTTTGAGAAATAATGCAATTAATATTATAATCGGATTATACTCAGAGAGTATATAAGGTGTCAACACCTTCGTAGTCAAACTGTCTGTTCCCAGGATGCGGTGAGTGGCAAAAAATGAGGGGCCATTTCAGCTCACGCCGCAAAATAAGCAAATTTTTACCTTCCAGTGCCATAAGGCCCGAAAGGAGAGACCTTTTAGCTTTTTACGTTGGTTATTTTATTACATAAAATGAATTTCACTCGACGAAACAGTCCAAAAGTAAACATGACTCTTTCTGTCGACGGCACGCGGCGGTTCAAAGTCCATAAACGCCTTTCCCTAGTTAAAAGACCTCCAGTGTATCCTCTGAGTAACAACAGTTGTTTTTTTATTCAGTGGGTTTTGAGACCTCGCTGAATCTGCAATTGTTTGCTCCCGCACGCCTGGAAACAATAATACTGTTGCTTCAGTTTCTTTAAAGCATTTTTAATTAAGTAGGATTTGTTTTCCAAGACTTTTGGAGCTTTTCTTTAACGTTTTTTGGTTAACTTTGTAAAGTATATACTGCGTCTACGAAGTAATTCATGGAACGGTTATATCGATCGTCACGGATGCGGTTAATTTAATAGATTGATGCATTTTCCATGGCATTGCCTTGTGCCTATCGTCTAGCCTCTAGCACCCCTATTCCGCCGCGGGCCTAATGTTGCGGGGCGATGAAATTTATCGCGTCGCTTGTAATTCCGCCCCGCTGCCACCCCGCGCGTCACCCGCGTCACCCTGTCAGCCGACACACTTATAACGTTTTCTAATGAAATTGTCCACAATCTCCCGCTCGCCGCAACCCCCGGGCCGTCGACGCCGCCGGATGAACCGAAAAAAGTACAGCTCGCGTTACTAATGGCTTCATTTATCACAGTCACTAACAGTGATACACCGCAACGCCGTTTTATATTTAATTTGGCTCTCTGCGGAATAAATTACACCAGTATCAGAGCTATAACGATAAAGGACAGCCAGCACACTTGAGTTATCGACGCGGGTCACCGCGTTCGGACGTAAGCTTTCTGGATTAATTTGTGGTAGCTAAGTGATAAGTTGGCGATGCCACGTCGGGATCAGAAGTTACAGCCTTCCGAATACGGATAAATAAGGAAGTTTCACAAAATATTTGTTTTAGCTTGATCTTTTACCTTAACTAAAAGCGCTCAAAACAAGTCAAATAATACTCGTAAGTATATCATACTAACCTAACTCTAATGCATGCGGATATGGCGATGCGTAATACAAAGCCATCTTTATCCCCAACTGTATCTTTATTTTTACAGACAACTTACATGATTATGAGGATTTTTTACTATTATTCTGGTGCATCTACGTTTACTATTATCAGCATTTTAGAAACAAGATAAAATTTTATTGTAAATAAAAATGCTATTGTCAGATGTTATTATATTTAAAAAAAACGTGCACACATATTATTATAAATTAATACTTTTTTATAAGAATACCTTCAAATCCTGAAACGCGGAAATCTCATAACTTTATCACATAAATTGCAAAAGTACAAAATAACGCAAAATAACTGCGCGTTCAAAACCTCAGCCAAAGTTAGTTCAACAATAAAGATAACAGTCATGTGAACGTTAGTGAGAAGTGTACTAAATTAAAACAAAAAGCTACAACCCTACTCTGAACGTAAACACAAGCGAAAATAGTTCTTAAATATATAGTAAGTAGGCGTTCTTCTCCGAGTACGTTTCTTGAGTGTGGTTCAAGTTAACGGGTTGCTTTACCTTTACGGGTTAAAGACGATGTAGCACGATTTATCCTACAGGTTTACGGGAAACGATAAACGTGTCCCGATGGGTGCAATCCTTACGTTTCTGCATACGTTCTTTGGACAGTGGTAGGCTTATCTAACGAGTTATTTCTGTTCTCGACAAAGCTTAGCTGGATTCTCCACGGGAAAACGGATTCGCATGTTTGAACTAGCGAAATAATTGGAAATTCGATTTGAATATGGAAAGCTTCGAAAGGATTGTATTTGCCGAAGCGCACATGTTAATCTAGTTCCATTATTACATTTTAATCCAGGTAGCTAAGGGCTTAATCATAGATTTACACAAAGCTTTTTATCAGCTGTCGTAACTGAAATAGGAGTTCGCTTCAACAATTGAATCCCCGAGACTAGACTACACTGTTCCCTTTGTAGAACTTGGGCAATAACACAACAACAATTAGGTTGGTATTATTCGCAATACAATTCCAGATGTACCTAGTCGTAATAATCGAACATAATTGGTTAATAAAATGAAACCTGACATAAAATAACCATTGTGATTCTAAGGGGATAATATCATAATAGAAAGCGTGTGCCGGTGTAAGGTTGCGTTCGGGTCGGGTGTAGTAGTTTCGGTTGGTACTACTAGCGTGAGATTAAAGTAAGCCCACATTTAAACAGTGAACCGCGTAATTTGGCAACTGAGCTGTGATTAGATAGTGCTTCAGCCTCGTTAGCGTAATGAGAATGGCTTTGTTAGCCTTTGCTCGCTGCACTAACATGATTTCACTTCCAGATTCCCTTTTTTTGATTAGACCCGTCGCGTTCTGTGAGGGAGCTAATAGAAGGGGTTGTGACGGCTCAGTGCGTATTCAAAATGATGTTTGTTGCCAGAATGCAGTAGCGTCGACGAATATAGAATGAGTAAAGCTTTGTGGAGTAAAGGGGGTTTGAGATGTATTGTAATTCGAGTCATAATACACTTATACATAGAGTTTCAGTTCATTTGCAAATAGGCGCAATTCATAATGACAGAATTTTAATATTTTATAGACTTTTATACTAAAATATTGCATTGGAGTTATAACAATTTTGATGGTTCTATTGGAATAATAACGTTCTTCGTTTATGAATCTACTTTAGATTCATAAACTTATACTAGGTAAAAGCTACAGATTAACAAATTGCTCAAAATAAGACATGGATAAAACATAGCATCAACTTTAATTCCGTACCAAAATGCGAAGAAACGGGGAACAAAATCCGAGTTTTCAACGGAACTTGCAACTATCTGTAATGCAAAAATAGTTTGAGCAACATTCGTGAATCCTGCACCGTCGTTCTTAGGTAAAAGTTCGTTGTACAGTTTGGCGAGTTCTCCTTACTGTTTGAAAGTACGAGACCTTAAAGTCTTTCTAATATTACCCAAGGATCAAGCTTCTCGAAGTTGTTTTATTAGGAAACTAAAGAAAACGCGGCTACAACTATTTCGTTAGTTATAGAACTCACTAGCGACTAAAATTTACTGGTAATACTGTATCAAACATCATGATGTTGTTTGCTGTCATAAATCGATGTTAGTAGTGTCCTTTTTCGCTATGACGGCAGTAGGTAGGTACTGTGTTCTTCACTGCATTTCACTTCACCTAAATAACAGTAGGAGAGTATCAGGTGTATGGCGAGTCTCACTATTTCGGAAGTAATGTAAATCATCGCGAGGGTAGGCAAAGTTCCCAAGATATTTCGCGAAAGGACAAGACGCTAAATTATGCGCAATCGTACATTCAATTTCTACGTATTGTTCCTTAATGCACCGAGTTCGTTGTCTATTACTTTTTACGCCTTGCAACTCGCTGATTAGTTAATATTTCTACACGTTATTTACTGTGCCTGTAAAATCAAAGCACTCTCATATTGCAATCAGCTAAAATCATCCCTAAACATTTTCAAATATCCGTATACATTTGTCCAGAAATTGATTTGTGTATCATTTTAGTTTCGACTCTCTGTAACGTTTCAGCACACGAAAATTAATTTGCCTTACGACTAAAAGCATTTTATCGGATGTACTCGTAGGTACCTATGTACAAAATATTCGGAATGTAAATTTTTATTTAGCAAATTTTCATAAAACTTTCAAAGGTATTTTTACGAAAATACAACTGAATAAAAAACTGTATTAAACACTGAGAAATGAAATTAACAAAGTACCTATTCAGTAAGTGAAATAAAAGAACTGGAATATTTTATAATAGGTACAAATTCGTTACATCATATAACTACACTGTGGTTAACGAAACAATAACACAACCCAATCCTTTGTACCGACACCTTTGTCTCGGCACCATTAAAACACAGACGCGGTTCCGGGGGCTGGCCATTTCTTAGGCCCTCTTCCCTCGGCTAATTTAAATTAATTTATCCCGTTTCACCCGGTGCTGACGAAGTACTCTAAACGGAAGCAAAACACAAAATCTCTATCCTCACTTACACTAAGGCCACATTAGAAATGATTAAATTACGCTCACATTATCCACCTTTTCCCTCCCTAGTGGGCGTTCTTGACTCTCCTGTACAAATACTCGCTCAGATTTTCCTTACAAAACTCGCTGCACCGTTAGTCGACTGAAGGATACTATTTGTATTTCATTATCAACAAAAGCTTTGTTGAAAAGATGACGCTCAGCGCAAATTCGAGCTACAGAACAGCCACCTACACAGACCGCACTTTGCCGGCGCCCGAGCAAAGATATTTTGCAGTCGTATTTACTCAGGCATGCCTAAATTGTTTGCTTACATGTTTGACGCGCCGCACGCAACGCTCATTACGGCGAACGGGCTTTGTTCAGACTTAGAAAACATATTGTTACACCCGATAGAGCAGGATGTTCTTAATACGTTTTATTTATCATTTCAGGTAAGTTACTGGAGCGCTTGTGAGGGTGTAATGGTTGCGGTTGGGTGAGAATTTCTCTTTGAATGTATTTACAGTTTATCAGCGATACGCCAGTCAGGAATATTTAAAGCAGACGTATTTTATTCTGGGAATAAAACTTACGTTTAAATCTGTACTCAACAAGTAACCGGCAGTTTAGGGTGAGCGGGCGCCACAAACGGAAGAGTAGGTACTATTTGCAGTGTAACGATACGGACATTAGACATAGCACTTAGCAGCACTAAACATTCATTACGTTTCTTCCCGCGCGGGGGCAGGTTGGCACACTTAATTGTTCATACAACAAGCCAGCCGGGAATTGGCTCTAAATGCTCCGCTGTCCGGGACGTGGTTACACCGCAAACGCGCTCCGAGGTAATAGTCCGGAGCATTTTACTCTGCGAGCTAGAACATACCTCATTTACTTAGTCTTAGAACTGATTTTTGAATAAACTAAACACGGCGCACCAGGCCAGAGAGGCCGTTGATGGAAAGCGCAATAGAAGGCTATTTACACCTGCGATTCTTCTTCATCTTCCCTAAATTGGCGCACCATTTTGTCTAAAGTAATTATGCCACATAACGTATTAGTCTTTGGGGAACGAACACATGTTAGAAACGCTTAATCACTTACTTTACTTTGGCGTACGCAAATAATCCGTTTAATTTAATTTTCGTGTGTTATTTGTGACATTTATTTAATTTATTATCATATCAAAGTGTAGGCTTCGCTTAGCAGGTTTTGTGTGCGTGCGAATAAACGTTAATTATATAATCGTGCCGTTACCGTACACAGGGGAAAAATTTTAACGATTCCAGAACGTTTACTGTAAAATGAATCGCTGTTTTTGCTTGCGTTCGTGACTATTCTGATAAACATAACATCCATTTTTGTTAAATGACTCTACTAACAGTTGTTGTCGTTTAGTGAAAACATTTTTTAATTTTTGTCGTTTAGGCTTTCGTTCTTATTGGGAAAACAGGATAATTGTGGAGGAGGATAATTTTTTTATTTATATCACTCAGAAATAAAATTCTTTTTTGAAGTTCTATAAGTTACATTAAGTTTAGGACAAGGTTAGTATCTTGAGAGTATTAGTTACAAAATTCATTGAGCGCGTGCAAATGCCTTATGATGAATAAAAAAAATATTATAATTTTTGAAATACCTATATCTAATTTAACGAATTATGCAAACAAAATAAAACCCAGAATACAATAATATTTATAGTTAATCTAACATTTTCTAACAATGTCAAATAAGACTTTCACATTTTGCTATACCTGGTTCCATATTGTGCCAGTTTTATCTAGATAGAATTTTCTGGAATGGAATATGATATTGATCATTTCCGAATCTCTGTATGATCCGTCGTAAAACGCATTTCAGTGCCCGTCCTCTCGGCGCTTAAATCGCTTTGAGCCCTCCTAACCATTGATATTTATGCTTTTTCGGCATTCCTTCGAAGGGTAAGTTGTTTTGAAACTTTCCTTTTCGGAGAAATGGCCGGGTTCGTTGGATTAATGTAACTAGAGTGTTGTAATTGGTTGAGAAGTTATTACTTTTCTGTTTCTTTTCGTGAAAAACATAAAGCAGTTGCCAGCTGGAGACTGATTTATTTTTATGCTGAGAAATCTTACCGTTTTAAGTCTCAAAAACATCTCGTGAGTTTGTATATCGCCATCGTTTTGTTCTTAAGTTCTGCGTTTTGTTTGTTTCACATTCCATGTCACATTTCTCTTTCAATTTTATTTATTATTGCTTTAAGATCAACTTCTTAGTTAATAGTTTCGACACTTAAGTTCTTGTTCTACAGTTTTGAGCAGAACAATTCTCCCATGACGTTACATTCCGAGTTGTTATTATATTTCAAAAAATTAACCAGCTTTTCCCGACTTTTATCCGACTTTAGTGAATTATTATTAGTCAATCTTAGAATTGAAATTTTATACGCGGTGTCGTCTCTAGTACTACATTTAAGAAGAAAGTTATCCTAAATGTTATTTAAATACATTCAGGGACCGTAATAAATCTCATATCTATGGGTACTTAGCGTAACATCAAAATATGATAATACCCATACTTGTTTTTAGTTCCACAGATAATACCCTTACAACCGTAAATATATTAAATACGAGGGCGCACCGTCGGGTATTTGTTTCGACGCGTATTACGGGTTCTAAAAATATCCGGGCCAGAAAATAAAGCACAAAAGCCATTTCATCCGACAGTGCCTTGTTTGAAATCATAACAAATAGCTTTCAGAAAACCGCATCCCGACCCAAACTGTCGTGGATAGGGCGAACCCCTTTTACACATTACAAATCTTTGCCGCAGCATCGCCAGTTAAGAGGCTGTCAATGAAATCTCTCCCTTCTCCGGCTATTCGTTATGTGTCTTAATGGATTACATAGAATAAAGTAGACATCGGCAAAACAAAAGGCCGCGCTCCCCGAAAATCTCTGACCGCATAGTTTGTGGGCTAAAACAAAATTTATTACGTTTGACCTTAGTAATTCTTGTCGGAGGTCTTCTAACCTAAATGTGTATGCGTAGTTTCAGTTTGAAAGGTTGTACGGCTCGTTGTGGTTTTACACTCATCTAAATATTTTATGAGTTGCAAAATAGTTTACCACTAAAGTATCCTAATCCGATGTACCGTCCCAATCGCATTGATAAGTTTGTTTATTTGGCAATATTGGCGTCCATTTAGTTTGTTTGTACGGTATTCGGCGGGTGCGTAAGTATGCGTAACTATCCGAAAATCTATTTCATTGGCCCGAATCTCCAATTTCGAACAGTCGACACTCGTATAATGACTACAAATAGTGATGTAGGTAATTGAAACACTGCAACGCAATTTGAAACACAAACAGATATCTGAACTATTTAACAGTAGGGGTGGGATAAGTCGGTTGTTCAATCGTCAGCCGGTAACTAAGAGAAAGTAGGCATGTCCTTAAATTTTTGGATATGTAAACTCAATTCACAATTTATTTCCACAAATTTCATATACCTATCCTATGTATCTAGGATCTATCAAGATGTCTTAATGTATCAAATACCTATTGCAAGAAGATTTATGGGTGTGGATATATAATTTAACCCGTCTACAAGCGCCTAAATTGTTCACCTCGTATCGCTCATCCGCTAAATAGTAGGTAATCTCTGGGTGCAGACAAATAGGGGAGCTTCGGGGTATCTAAGTATAGTGGTCATCGAACACAAATAGAAAAGGGAGTAGCAGGGTAGCCCTAAAATACGTAAAGTTGAGTGGAGTGGTGAACCGCCACGGTTCTTTGATCAAAGGATATCGCGTGGAATACAAATTAATTCATCAAAAGGTAACTAACTACATAGGAGCTTGTAACTTGCGTGTGTGTCTGTTAAATGCCTAAAGACCATTAAGGTTTGATTTACGGAGACATTACTATTCATTCGATTTCCTAAAAATGTAATATATTAGGTTTTTTTTTAGTGCGTTTAGGTGAGCGAATGTTGTTACACGACAAATAGGAAATGTAATTTGGTTCCAACCTTACCCAGTGACAGTAACTACTAGTATGTAAATCAAATAGGCGTTTAAAAAAAGACTCGTTTTATGTCAAAAAAAGATATTGTTTATGTACGAATAAATAAACAGACACAGACATCACTTACATACAAATAGAGGATTTTTAAATACAACATATTAATTTAATAAAAAAAAGAAAAGTCGCTAAAGAAGTACCTAATCATTCTTAAAGTCAATATACGTAGATATACTTTGACCTTTACCTACGATAGGAACACTTGATCCCAAAATTACAATAGGATCCTTATCTTATAGGTCACCAATGGATCCCAAATATTAGGGAGTCGAACTAAATCTAATAACAAGGTTCATATCGTAAGCGTACTTTCACGTGTCAAGAATTTATGACGTTAAACCCGCGTAACATAATATACTTTAACCCGAATTATAAAGACCTTTCGTGTCGATACGAGTTAATAACATCACCTTGAACCGTTGGCCTTGCATTGTACATGCATTTGAATTGAGAATATTACAAATCGTTTGTTTTTCAAGTATCAAGGAAAATATTTAGAGATGTATTGTATGTGGAGTGTAATCCGTGAAAAGAAACAGAATGCAAGGCGAGTCCGATGATGTATGAGAATGAGTGAACTGAGCGGGGAGTGAAGGAGGAGAAAAAGAATATGGCGGCACGACTTGATAGTGTTAAAAGGTTTATCTGTGTTAAGTGAAATAAAAAGTCTTTTACTGGCTTCGTGAATTTTTTATTCGCCCAGCCTTCCTACATGTATTTTGTAAAAACAAATTTGTAAATATTTTGAAATTTTATTTTGGAATAAGTGCCATTTTTTAATAAATCCTTGAATTTTGTGAGTGAGTATTTGAATATTTGAACAGTTATTCTGATTTCCGGGGCGCAGACAATCCAATCAATTTAAAGATCATGAAGTTCGATTCAGCCAACCGTTCTTGAGTTATGAAATAAATGGTTTTTTGTACCAAATTTCTGAGTTGGATCCAGTAGATTATTGTTATTTTAAAGTAGATACCGATTTCAATATTCAATTTAATGTAACTATAATTTTAAGTATAATAAATATCTATATTATAGCATTATTTAATAGCTTTATATAAATATTTGTTATAATATTTTATTTTCAATACTTATACCTATTCTCACTTTCCTTAATGCTTACTTATACCGCCTACGCCTTTCTGCTTAGCCCAAAGGTTGGCTGGTAGAGAATGCTTTTAGCATTAAGTCCGCCTTTTGTACCATTTTTTTAAAAAGTTGGTATAATAAAGTTTAAATAAATAAATAATAAGGAAGAAATAAGTAATACGTGTAAAAAAATTATACCTCATATTTATAAAGTTTATAAGAAAGCTAGAAAATAAATAAACCTAAAGGATGCAATACGCTGGCGCGGTCGCCGCCTCATCACTTACTGTCACAGGTGGCGTTAAGGGTAAACTTGTTTGTTTACACAACATATGTTTTCTAGAAAACAAATGTGTACTGCCCCCAGTAACTTAGGAGTACGTTCTTCTCCAGAATATAAATCTTAGTAGAGCTTCGTATGTTTACTTTCCACAGCGAAGCTGAAATACAGCGGTGAAGGTAAACATCGTGACAAAACCTGCATGCCTGAGAGTTCTCTTTAAGGTTCCGAAAAAGCATTTGAAGCTTACCAACCCGCACTTGGCCACGGTAGTACTATGGTACTGTAATGGGTTGATGATGGTTATTGCTCTTACAGTTTGTGCAGTTTACAGTCCGCTATAGTTAAATTGTTCCTGGAGGACATGAGAAAAA
The DNA here is from genome assembly GCA_018231305.1 of Noctuana lactifera. Taxonomy (NCBI): domain Eukaryota; kingdom Metazoa; phylum Arthropoda; class Insecta; order Lepidoptera; family Hesperiidae; genus Noctuana; species Noctuana lactifera. The sequence continues at coordinate 18,763 of DWAV01000363.1, forward strand.
ATATTAAGAACTAGGTGGTGCCCGCGACTTCGTCTGTGCAGGATTAGTATGGAATTAAGTGAACTACAATGAGAACGTTTACAGGTCTTCCGTTCTTGAAAGACCTGAAAGTCGAAAGTCTTCTCTATAATCAGAAAAGTATACGTTAAGTTCCTTTTAAGTAATCTTTCACAAAAAATTTGAATGTAATTTACAGATCAATGGTTCGAAAATAAGCGGGTACCCACTTCTTTCAGGCACAGCTGAATAAGCACGAAGTAACACATTTACAAGTAAAGTCCCGTGTACTTTGCATCTAAGGTCGTTTGGACGAGGGAAGATTTAAAAACGTAACGTTCAAAACGTTGATTTGATGTCTTCTTGTTCTATTGACTGTTAAGAACATTGTAGTAAATGACATACTTAAATGCTATATTTTCGTATATTAGTAATGCTTGTTATACACAAACAAATACAAATAATATTTCTCGGAACTTTTTATATAATAATATCAAAAACAGAATTCACAATGAGCGGTTTAAACGTCCTCAATAAAAAAGTGACTTTTGCACTCATTCGATCCTACGTTTCTGAGGTCCATCTTTGTTTTATTTAAAACAATTTAATAAAGAACTTTTTTCTTTTGTCAACGGAACCCCAAAAATAATAAAGATGTTACTTTAATTTAGTGTAAATTAATCGCGTTTTCGAATGTGCACTAAAAGCAAGGCAGTCAATACATTGTAATTCGACAATATAAGTAAAACGTCTACTTTGTAGTACCCCTAACATGATTTCGTCGCACAGAGATGAATTTTGACAATGCGCTCAACGCAAAATAAATTTATTTCGACATAAAATGAGTATGTATTTATTTTTACTTCTTAGGTACTCGTATGCGAACTATGATATGGCAAAATATTAACTTAACGGAGCAAGGTCATTCAAATTATATATATTGTATCTGTGTAATTGAAGCGCGCCGCTGCGCCCCGCTGATAGTGTGGATCGCAAGCGATCACAAATGGTTAAGTAACGTCGAGCGCGGCCGGTACTCGGATGGGTGACCGCTAGTGGCAACTTTCATCCGCGCTTCCGTGCTTCGGAGAGCACGTTAAGACGTCCCGGTTGTTATCGATAGATAACAGTCGTTAAACCTGGTCGGAGACCCTTTGGGCGTTTTGACAACATTCGACGCGGGTTGGCCATTAACCCGTATTTCCATCAATCCGCATTGAAGCAGCGTGGTGTAGTATGCTCCAGGCCTTTCCCGGTTGTGTGGAGAGACCCGCGCCCAGCAGTGGGACATAAAAAAGGGTTGAAGGCATTGTGTAAATAACTTTCAGTGCGTATTGGCTTTGCTGTAAGCGCTGTAAGCAACATCTTGTTATAAATAAAGAAATAAATAAATAAATTTGTGTACTTAGGTATGCTTAGGTATTAAAATAGCCAAATGAAAAGGTATAGTATAAATCGAACTCATATTAGACCAGTTCCCTATCATTCGTTCGATATATCATTGCCGTTATGACGACCCGGTTGTCGATTTCCAGCGGGACAGAAATTTGAATGATGAATTTAGATTTCTGTTCCCGGTCTGGGTGTTTGTGTGATTGTCTTTATATGTGTCCATGGCACGACACAGGGAACCCTAGTGTGTGGCTGTGAGTGTGAAGCGTTATTTATTTACACCCAGACCGGGAACAGAAATCTAAATTCATCATTTAAATTCTGCCCCGAACCCGGGACCCTTAGAATGGTGGACTAGCGTGGTAACCACTACACCACACGGGTCGTCGAATAACAAAGAACAGATTATCAGCGCCGTAATGCTCTCCTATTGTTAGTTTCTATTAGTAAGGTATGTATTGATCCCTTTTCCGTTTTCATTGGTCAGTAGACATATTGAAAGATGTGGTTTATGAGGTCCGGCTTAGAGAAATACAGTTATTGCTTCTTAGATGTTCGGTCTGTCATGAAATTGCTAAGTGATTGACTATACGCGTGACTGACTATGACGCTAACTTCTGTAATAAATACTTATATAATACCTATATACAGCTTATATTGAATTGTGGTTTTATATTGGAAATTGCGTTTACATTAAGGTTCATACTAAT